>SJXQ01001038.1:59815-70973 GCA_006408695.1 Aepyceros melampus
ACCCGATTGGCAGGTGCACTGGTGGGCACACTGCCTGGCTCGCCAGGTGGCATGTGCACTGGTGGGCACACTGGCTGGCACGCTGGCTGGCACCCGATTGGCAGGAGCACTGGCGGGCACACTGCCTGGCACGCCGGATGGCAGGCGCACTGACGGGCGCACTGGCGGGCACGCTGGCTTGCACCCAACTGGCAGGCGCACTGGCGGGCACACTGCCTGGCTCACCAGATGGCAGGCGCACTGGCGGGCACACTGGTTGGCACGCCGGATGGCAGGCACAATGGCGTGCACACTGGCTGGCACAAAAGCTCGCAGGCACACTGGCGGGCACACTGCCTGGCACGCCAGATGGAAGGCGCACTGGTGGGCACACTGGCTGGCACGCCAGCTAGCAGGCATACTGGCTGACACACTGGCTGGCACTCCGGCTGGCAGGTGCCCTGGAGAGTAAAATCGCTGGCACGCTGGCTTGCAGGCCCACTGACGGGCACACTGGCTGGCACGTCGCCGGCAGGCGCACTGGTGGGCACGTTGGCGGGCAAGCTGGCTGTCACGCCAGCTGGCAAGCGCCCTGGTAGGCACGCTGCCTGCCACGCTGTCTGGCAGGCACGCTGGCAGGCACAGTGGCGGGCACGCTGTCTGGCACCCCGACTGGTAGGTGCACTGGCGGGCACACTGCCTGGCATGCCGGATGGCAGGCGCACTGGCGGGCACTCTGGCTGTCACCCGACTGGCACCCGACTGGCAGGTGCACTGGTGGGCACAGTGCCTGGCACGCCCAATGGCAGGCGCACTGGCGGGCGAACTGGCGGGCACGCTGGCTGGCACCCGACTGGCAGGCGCACTGCCGGGCATTCTGGCTGGCACCCGACTGGCAGGCACACTTGTGGACACACTGCCTGGCACACGGGATGGCCGGCGCACTAGCGGGCGCACTGGCGGGCTCGCTGGCTGGCACCCGACTGGCAGGCGCACTGGCGGTCACTCTGGCTGGCAACCGAATGGCAGGCGCACTGGCGGGCAAANTCTTCCTGGAAGGTGGATTCTTAACCACTGGGCCACCTGGCAAGTCCTGAATGTATTTTAAAAAATTATTTATTTATTTTTGGCTGTATCGGGTCTTAGTTGTGGCTTGCAGGCTCTCTAGTTGAGGCACTCAGGCTCAGTAGTTGTGGTGTGTAGGCTTAGTTGCCCTGTGGCCTATAGGATCTTAGTCCCATGAACAGGGATTGAACCCACATCCCTGGCATTAGAAGGCAGATTCTTAACCACTGGCCCACCATGGACATTTCTATAAATGCATTTAATACCACCAAACTGTATGCTTAAAAATGATTGAGGTAAATTTCATGTAATGTGTATTTACCCTAAAAATAAATTAGGAAAAAAAAAACCTATCTCATGTGAACTTTCCTCAGTCTTGTCTTTGTGTCCCCAGGAATTGCTTTGTTTAGTTTCATCCGTCCAGAATCAGGAGGATATTTATTCCTGGTCTATGATCAGTGATGATTGGCCTTTGGCCAAAATCTGGAGACATCAAGTCACACAACTACCACCTTTATGGAACACTGCATTTCTCAGGAAATGTTCTCAGTCTGAAACTGTGCCCCTTTCAGGCCAAGCACTTGCTTCCTTCATGTTTTCTTACTGTAATGTCAACACATATGTTTATCTCTCTAAGTGGCATAATTTCACCAGGAAAAATTTGAGATTGAAGTAGCCACCTTGAGAAACTTTTGTTATGAACAAGATCATCAATTTGAGAGATTCCTTAGGAAAAAAGGGCAGAAATTACATGAAGAGCTTGCTTGTTTTATCTACCTAAAGGAGAGAGATCATTTTATTTAACAAAGGAAACACCCTCCTCTTCATTTCTGTATTTGAGGATTAAGAAGTGCTGACTTTTTATAAAAAAAAATGTTTTATTTTATTTATTGGACACACAGCATGTGGGATCTTAGTTTCCCAACCAGGGATTGAACCCATGCTTCCTCCATTGGGAGCTCAGAGTATTAACCACTGGACCACCAGGGAATCCCCCAAGAAGTGCTGACTTTTTAATAGCATGCCATGATAAAATTTTCAAGGGCCTGAGTTATTGTTTAAATAAGCTGTAATAACTCTCTTTGGAGCATATTATGCCAAATTGCATTTTCCTGCAGACAAAATTCTTCCCCTCTCCTTTCATAGGGAAATGTAACTAGCTTTTCACAATGATAATTTCATATTCTCTATACAACCCTTACACTACACAACCCTTCTCAAAATGGACAACAAATGAAGGAATTTCTATATAGCTTTCCATTACTTTCCCATGCTTCCTCCATTGGGAGCTCAGAGTATTAACCACTGGACCACCAGGGAATCCCCCAAGAAGTGCTGACTTTTTAATAGCATGCCATGATAAAATTTTCAAGGGCCTGAGTTATTGTTTAAATAAGCTGTAATAACTCTCTTTGGAGCATATTATGCCAAATTGCATTTTCCTGCAGACAAAATTCTTCCCCTCTCCTTTCATAGGGAAATGTAACTAGCTTTTCACAATGATAATTTCATATTCTCTATACAACCCTTACACTACACAACCCTTCTCAAAATGGACAACAAATGAAGGAATTTCTATATAGCTTTCCATTACTTGTGTAAATAAAGAATGTAGCCCACAGTTCAAATTTTACAAGGCTCAAATAATTAGCCACTGCAGTCACTGACAGAGAAAGCAATGGCACCCCACTCCAGTACTCTTGCCTGGAAAATCCCATGGACGGAGGAGCCTGGTAGGCTGCAGCCCATGGGGTCGCTAAGAGTCGGCACGACTGAGCGACTTCACTTTCACTTTTCACTTTCATGCATTAGAGAAGGAAATGGCAACCCACTCCAGTGTTCTTGCCTGGAGAATTCCAGGGACAGAGGAGCCTGGTGGGCTGCCGTCTATGGGGTCGCATAGAGCCGGACACGACTGAAGTGACTTAGTAGCAGCAGAGCAGTCACTGACCTACAAATACACCCTGAAAGGAATTCAGGGGGGAAACATTCTTTGTTTTGTATATATATGGGCCCCTAGATAACTAAGATGCATATCTAGGGAAGAATTTCAATGACACCAGATTCTTGCATCTTCTCATAGATAAGCACTAAAACAGGAGATATGGTGGGGTTGTGTGTGTGTGTGTGTGTGTGTGTGTGTGTGTGTGTGTGATTAGCAGCAATCTTTTACCAAGGTGCGTGTGTGACTACATGTATTTTCCAGCCAAACAATTTATACATTTACTGCCTCCCTGCCACCTGCCTCTTTGAAAGAGTTCCCAGTTCTCTAAGTCACTGAATAAAACTCAGCTCACTGCAGGAGACCTGGGTTCAATACCTGGGTTGGGAAGATCCCCTGGAAAAGGAAAAGGTTACCCACTCCAGTATTCTGGCCTAGAGAATTCCATGGACTGCATAGTCCATGGGGTTGCAAAGAGTCGGTCATGACTGAGTGACTTTCACTACTTTTATGTTGTGTGGTTTTTTTTTCTCCAGTTGACACCTGAGATCACCGTAAGAGTGAATGCCGGGGTCCAGCACCGGTGGATCCAGAGATATTCAAAGGTGGAACGGAGCGGGCGGATAGGAAAGGATAGGATAGGATAGGACAGGATAGCTCAGGACAGGATAGAATAGTAGGAAATTACTAGAAAAATAGGAGGCTGAATAACTTGGTTTACGGGGAAAGCCAATAAAATCTCAAGACAAGAGATTTGCACCATCTACGTAGGCCACCGGCGTCCGCTTGAATCTCTAAAGGGGCCCCACCGTGGGTCTCTTTTCTTGCAGAACTTAGAGCCAGGGCAAGTAAGTAGATGTGGTGAGCCTCCCGCTCCAGATGGGAATTCAGCCTGGAGTTAAAGTACAAGAGGACAGAGACAGAGAGACATGGGGGGAGCCAGATATCTTTAAAGAAGGAGTTAGAGTGAACCATCTGAGAAACTAGTCTGAGAAGCTGGTTTGAGAAAACCGGTCTGCCAGAGAAAACTGGTCCAAACTGCTCCCCACTTTATTTTTCACATGTCCTTTTTATACAATGAAGATCAATGGGTTTCACAAATTTTGGCAATGACAGCAGTCCTGACTCATCGAGAGCAGGCTTATTCTCTGCATACCTAATTGTATACACAAGTCTTAGGTAATTTACATCATCTTCCGGCCAAAAGGTCAATTCAACAATTTACAGCTCTTTTCTGATAAGTGTTATTTTTTCCAAGGTCTGGCGCTATTCTCGGTAGGCACTAAACAAAGTTGCATTTTCACATAGCAAGGACACAACAAGAGAGAGGGAGTACAATGATTTATAAAAGAAAGCAATTAACTCAAAAGCTGAGTATTGCTAACATCAAAAAACTACTACATATCTTTTTCCAAATATTGTTTGTATAACAGAAACTTCCAGGTGCAAATAAGGAGGTCTGGCAGCGATCATTGAGGCAACAGTGAAGTCCATATCACTAATAAGGCTTTGGCTCTTAGAAAAAGTTTGTAACTTTAAAAAAAAAAGAAAGAAAAAGTTACTTTAAAACACTTCAAGGCCTTTTTGCCCCTCACAGTTGGGGGTTGCGAGCAATTCACAAGCTTGTAAAAGGTCAGGGGAACCTGTTAAGGCAGGCTGGAGCATTATCAAAGGGGGGTTGGGCTGAAACACTCCTTTCAAATGCAGGAAGCTAAAGCTTTGAATTAACTCTTTCCAAGAAACTGGCAGAGAATAGTGGGGAAACAGAGAAATTCTTATTTTGGGGGTACATGCTCAGGAAAAACCAGGGAGAAATCCGATGACTCAAATTGCCCTGCCATCTGAGTCTACCACGTGACACTGTCACGGGTGGGATTCCTCACGCTGGCCTCCGACAAGTGAAGGTTAACAAAAATGCTTCATAATAGCCTTGACACTGGACCAACACTGATGGGGTAAACTTGAGGGTCTTGCTGAGATGTTTCCCTTGAATGTCACAGCTCTTAACAAGCATTAAGCTCTTAAAGACCAAAAATGTTAGGTGTGGATAGGAACCAACAGCTCGAAGCCCTTTTGATGGCACTAGTGGTAAAGGACCCACCTGCCAATGCAGGAGATGTAAGAGACACAGTTTCAATCCCTGGATCAGGAAGATCCACTGGAGGAGGGCATGGCAACCCACTCCAGTATTCTTGCCTTGAGAATCCCATGGACAGAGAAGCCTGGTTGGCTACAGTCCACAGGGTCGCAAAGAGTCAGACATGACTTAACTGACTTAGCACACATACAAAGGGCTATGAGCAAGATCTGGTTGTGGTTTATTTTCCAGGTAAACTGTACTTTTCCTACTGGCCAGAGACTTTTTGCTAAGGACAGGGAAATAGATTGCCTTTGTAATTCCCAACTCAACTTATCTCTTCAGTAGCAGGGACAGGCATTATACTTAAATAATGTATTTTAAAACTCCATAAAGTTTTTTAAAATATAACTTAATTGCAGTTTATTTGCTTTACAATCTTGTGTTAGAAAATCTCTGTAAAGTTTTAACTTCCCTAGAAACTCTACAGCCATTATTACCTATAATCTTCAGAAAAAGTGGAGAGACCTAACAGAATTTGGAAAGTAAAATCAACAAACTTTTAACCGTAACCTTCAAACTTCCAGGGACTAAAGTATTACCATTAGCTTTAATGGCAATAAGTTCTAACCCCTCTGGGGACCACCTCTAGTTAGCTACTTCTGTGTTAATAACAGACTGCCCCACTCTGTTTTGTCATTTCGCCTCAAATCCTACCCTCTTACAGGTTAGTGTGACTCCATACTACTAAAGACTCATGTGATACCTCTAGATGTCTCCATAATAGGTTCAAGCTGCATTTTCAAAATATCCACCTCAACAAAGTCTGCATGATCAAAGGGAAACTTCCCTTGAGTCGCAGTGGAAAAGACCTTATCAATAGGCTTCAAACTGAGGATTTTTAGGAATTCTCTGGAAACTGACAATTGCAGAGGTGGACAGCTTCTGCTGCACTTTATATAAATACTACAAGTCAATAGAACAATTCTGATGAGGGTAAAAGAAAAAAGGCACTGGGATGTCTACAAGAGACCAGCTGGGCCATAGGATTTTTCCATGGCCTGGGTTGGGTCACCTAGGATACTATGTTCAGGGTCTGTTACAAGGATGAATGATCATCACCTTGTTTTTTGTAACTGCCTGTGGTGCTTTTGGCTGACGGAGCCTGTCCAGTCTTAAATGCCACTAAGCAGCCCTTGTCACATCACAAGAGTTAACACAAACATATCTAACACACACTCAAATCTTGTAACGACTTTGCTAACTCCTTTAACTGAGATGCCCCATGGTTCTCTGTGATGTGTATTCTCCCTCAGTGCGATGAGCTAATAAACCCAACTTTAACTATTGGTAAATTCCTGATGGTCTTTGGTTGAAGCCCATTGATGTTATTAGAAAATTCAAGAGAATCATCTAAAAAACTTTACACCTAATAGAAGTGAGCTAGTTGACCAGAAGCAAGACCTACTATGAAATTAAATAGCCTTCCTTGACAGACACATAAAATAATTTTTAAAATTTATTTTATTTATTTTTGGCTGTGCTCAGGCTTTCTAAAAATCCTAGAAACGGCAGCACAAGGTGATGGGTGTGCATATATGCAGCTCTAGTAGATACTGTCAAATAGATTTCCAAAATGATTGGTGTACCCATTACATTCCTATGAACTATGAATGAGACCCATTGATTCCAGAAATCCTTAGCAACACTTAGTACTCTTGGATTTTAAGGGTGTTTTTTTTTTTGTTTTTGTTTTTGCCTGTTTGAGTTATGAAATAATATTTTGCTATTTTAAGACACAGCTCTCTGATTTACCATGAGCATATGCTCATATGTTATTGGCTACTTGGGTTTCCTCTTTTGTAAAATGTTTTTCCACATCCTTTGCTTGCTTGCTTTTCTATTTCTATTGGATTCTTTGTTAATCTTTTGTCAATTACTGTGTTTTGAAGCTACCTTTTGGGGTAGACATGTCTGTATGTTATTCTAGCAGGTGGGGCTCACAAACCATCAAGCTCCCATCAAGGCTGGAAAGAGCAATTAATATTTCCTATCGCCTGGGAGGGGGATACAGATTTATTCAGGAGATTTAGATCTGGAGGAGCCTGATAGCCACTTTGAGGGATAAGGCAAGAGCATCAGGCATGGATCAACAGCTGAGGGCCTCAGGGTCTGGCACCTCTCAGAAGATTCCTATGTGAAGACTTTCCCTCCACGATAGCCCACTCTCCCCATGTACTCTCTAAGCGCCCAGAGGTTAAGACTACAACCTGTGGGAAATGAGAGGTGTGGGCTGAGATTACTAATAGGGTTTGGTGTGGCACATTAGAATGGAAATTTCCTTCTGCATTAGGAAACACAAAGTTTCCTTTTGTTTATTATTTCACTGAAAAAATTAAAAACTCCTCCTCTTTGGCCCTATCCTTTGTATTTTGCGATAAAAATTTAGCTTCATGGGCTTGTTTTTCCTTTCTTCGTTTTTTTTTTTTTTGCCACACCTCATTGCATGAGGGATCTTAGTTCCCCAACCAGGAATATCGAACCTGTGCCCTCTGCCATGGAAGTACAGTCTTAAGCACTGGCCTGCCAGGGAAGTCTTGTGTTTTCTTTCTAATGCTCACTGAGCAAACTCCCAGAGACCAGCCTGATAATTACCTTTATAATTAACTAAAGAAATCTAAGAAGGAATGGAGACGCTCTCCTGTCCTTTGGCTGTGAAGGAAGAGCTTCCACTCTGCATCATAAAAACAGTTCGCACCATCTGATGTGGTGAGGTGCTCAGTTGTGAAACTTTGTCTTGAATCTCTGTACCAAGGCACAGCCCTTTGAGAATGCCCAGTATTGTTGACAACTTAATCTCCATTGAGATAAGGCTGTCCTTGAAATTATTATTATAACAAAGGGTGTTCAGAAATTGTTGCTATGGCCTGTGAAAACCTTCAAATGACACCAGTAATTATGCCGGATAAGGAGTTGTCCTGGAAATTGTGTTGCAAATGACCTCTCTGAAACTCTACACATTCTAAAGAGACTATAAATCCCAGCGATGGGAAGATCCCCTGGAGAAGGGAAAGGCCACCCACTCTAGTATTCTGCCTGGAAAACTCCATGGACTTTATAGTCCATGGGGTCACAAAGAGTTGGACACGACTGAGCGACTTTCACTTTCTTTTTTGCCACTTTCAGGTTGTATAAGCATGGCAAGTTGCTTTACTTTTTCTGTACTTTCAGTTTCATCATATGCATAATCAGTTCAGTTCAGTTCAGTCGCTCAGTCGTGTCTGACTTGTTGCGACCCCATGAATTGCAGCATGCCAGGCCTCCCTGTCCATCACTAACTCCCAGGGTTCACTCACCATCTCATCCCCTTCTTCTCCTGCCCCCAATCCCTCCCAGCATCAGAGTCTTTTCCAATGAGTCAACTCTTCACATGAGGTGGCCAAAGTACTGGAGCTTCAGCTTTAGCATCATTCCTTCCAAAGAAATCCCAGGGCTGATCTCCTTTAGAATGGACTGGTTGGATCTCCTTGCAGTCCAAGGAACTCTCAAGAGTCTTCTCCAACACCACAGTTCAAAAGCATCAATTCTTCGGTGCTAAGCCTTCTTCACAGTCCAACTCTCACATCCATACATGACCACAGGAAAAACCATAGCCTTGACTAGACGGACCTTAGTCGGCAAAGTAATGTCTCTGCTTTTGAATATGCTATCTAGGTTGGTCGTAACTTCTTCCAAGGAGTAAGTGTCTTTTAATTTCATGGCTGCAGTCACCATCTGCAGTGATTTTGGAGCCCAAAAAAAAAGTCTGACACTGTTTCCACTATTTCCCCCTCTATTTCCCATGGAGTGATGGGACCGGATGCCATGACCTTCGTTTTCTGAATGTTGAGCTTTAATCCAACTTTTCACTCTCTTTCACTTTAATCAAGAGGCTTTCTAGTTCCTCTTCACTTTCTGCCATAAGGGTGGTGTCATCTGCATATCTGAGGTTACTGATATTTCTCCTGGCAATCTTGATTCCAGCTTGTGTTTCTTCCAGTCCAGTGTTTCTATGATGTACTCTGCATAGATGTTAAATAAGCAAGGTGACAATATACAGCCTTGACGTACTCCTTTTGCTATTAGGAACCAGTCTGTTGTTCCATGTCCAGTTCTAACTGTTGCTTCCTGGCCTGCATACAGATTTCTCAAGAGTTAGGTCAGGTGGTCTGGTATTCCCATCTCTTTCAGAATTTTCCACAGCTTACTGTGATCCACACAGTCAATGGAGGTAAGGAAAGGAAGGTTCCATTGTCACCACCTAAGTGATCACTGGCACATCCTTTCTCCTCTACAGACTTGTAGGTAATCCGATGACACTTCAGTTCACCTGGAAACGGGCCCCATTAGTCAGCTCCCTAAATTGGCCCTAAATGGGCTTCTTGAGATGGTCCCCAGGTTCCAACATCGGAGCACAGGTCTCTGAAGGTGTGTCCCTGGGGAAAGCAGCTCTCCCACCCGCCTCTGGGCCCTGGGACCAGTGGGGGTAGAGCTCGTAGGACTGTCCTGCCCATCCAGGCCACATTTTCCAATGGCCACTAAAAGAACAGAGGAAATGAGAATACTCAGACCAAGCAACTGGCAGACTCTGGGTAAGGGTGCATCCAATTCTCCTGTCTTCCTTTTCTCTCACTCTCTAGGCTCTCATTCCACTTCTCTGTCTTGTTCTGACTTTCTCTGCCCCTCAGTTTCTCTCTTTTCTTTTCTGCTGTCTCTGTCTCTCCCAATCTCTGTCTCTATCTCCTCATTTTCACTTCCTCTTTTCCTTCTTTTTTTTTTTTTTTTTAACATGTACTACTTTTTTTTTCTCTTTCTTGGAATCTCCTCTGCATCTCCATCTCTCCTTCAATGGCTCTGTAAACTGGGCTTCTCTTTCGCTTGGTATCTATGTGCCTCTCCCTATCTTTTCTTTGCTGTCTCTCTGATTTGCCCATCTCTCTTTCCCTAGCCTCTCAGGGTCTCTGCCTGAGGAAGTGGACAGAGGGGTTCCCCTACTCCACCGTCACGGCTAGACCTCATGGTTCTTCCCTGATTTGTCCACATTTCTAACTCCATCCATCAAATATTTCCCTTTCCCACCACAAGCGGACAGAGGGATAACAAACCCCAGGACTCAGGGAGAGTGAAAGCCACCAACCAGAGAAATCAAAGCAGAGAAATGAGGGTTGAGAGACGGATCAAGACAGATAGAGGCAGAAATGGGTCTCAGGCAGGGAGGAAGACAGGAAGGAAGAACCTGTGGGAGAGCCACTGTGATCCTTATTGGAAACATGGGATTAAATTAGAAATCAGAGAGAGGAAGAAAGAGGATGCAGTTAGGGCACCTCTCTGCCTCTCTGAGGCTGCTCAGCTACAGTGTAAGTGGGCAGGCGACCTGGGGAGGCCTGGCCTGACAGCCCTCTGTTGGTTCAGCCCCTCAACCCAGCTCAGAACTCTACACTCCCACCTCGGTTTCTCTGCCACCTTGGACTCCATTTGATCCTAAGGGTCTTCCCACCTGCATTCTGACCCTCACACACCTTCTTGTATGTCTCTTTCTGCCTCCATCTCTATGTCTCCATTAATGTCTCTGTGTCGCTAGGTGTATGTCCCTCAATTCCAGTTTCTCTCACTCCATCTGTTTCACCCTTGCCTTCTCTGGATTTCTGTAGTCCCTCTCGGTAGAAACCACCCGCGGTCCGATTCCACATTCCCTTGTTTTGCGAAGAGAAGCAGGCGGTCAGGTCAGGGGGCGAGATCTGAGGACTCGCCCAGGCCCCAACCCCCTCCAGCTCCAGAGACCTGAAGGACACCGGAAGCTCCAGCCCCAACTAGGAGCCAGGTGACAGAACAGATGCTAGGCTTCCACGAGGCCCGCACCACCATGCAGTACCTTTCTACAACTCAGCCGAAGCCCTGAGCCTCAGTTCTAAGCTCAGTCCTCTGCTACCAAATCCAGTACTGGTCCTGCCTGGCCCAGCCAGCAGCCCTAGGAGCCAGAGCATAAGGCCCTGGACTTCACCATGAACCATCCCACGGCCACATGGCTCCAACAGCCTTCCAGACACAGAGCCCAG
>SJXQ01001039.1:0-127125 GCA_006408695.1 Aepyceros melampus
CCCCGCTTAATGGTTTTTAAATAGCAGTTATTTTCATATAATACATGTGACACCATTCAGTGTCTCTTAATAATATGAATAGATAAACACATGAATGGCTTATCAGAGTACAACAATTCACATTTAACTTTGCATAATTCAGTTTGTATTCATTCTGGGTGAGCTTTTTTACTTTATGGTTATGATTATTATTATTATTATTTTTATCATTAAGAATGAAATTATTACTGTACCATGGAACATGTTTTGAGAAATAATGGAAAAGAGACATTTCCAAACACATGAAAGCCATATTTCTCCAGGATAGCAATAAAAGTAAGTAAATGCCTCTTGTCCTTGGTTCTGCTTCACCATTAAAACACTGTGTTCTCTGATATCTAGATCTAAGGTGGTTATGTAATATATCTTCCAAACTTGAACATATTGATACTAAAAGCAACTACACACACAGAGATACATGTATAGACACACATACAGTCATGAAATATATTCATTTATTGCATCAAATTGACATAATTATCAGTAAATTTTTGAATGAAAGTGAAAGTGAAGTCGCTCAGTCGTGTCCAACTCTTTGCGACCCCATGGACTGTAGCCTCTCAGGCTCCTCCGTCCATGGGATTTTCCAGGCAAGCGTGCTGGAATGAATTGCCATTTCCTTCTCCAGGGGATCTTCCTGACCCAGGAATCAAACCCGGGTCTCCCTCATTGCAGGCAGACGCTTTACCATCTGAGCCACCAGGGAAGCCTTTAAAACTATTTTTAAAAGTAAAATTCCTTCAACATAATTATCAGTAAATTTTTGAATGAAAGTGAAAGTGAAGTCGCTCAGTCGTGTCCAACTCTTTGCGACCCCATGGACTGTAGCCTCTCAGGCTCCTCCGTCCATGGGATTTTCCAGGCAAGCGTGCTGGAATGAATTGCCATTTCCTTCTCCAGGGGATCTTCCTGACCCAGGAATCAAACCCGGGTCTCCCTCATTGCAGGCAGACGCTTTACCATCTGAGCCACCAGGGAAGCCTTTAAAACTATTTTTAAAAGTAAAATTCCTTCTAAAAACAAAATATTAGGTTTCCCTGGTAACTCAATAGTAAGGAACCTGTATGCCAATGTAGGAGACGTGAGTTCAATCCCTGGTTTGGAAAGGTACCCTGGAGGAGGAAATGGCAATGCCCTCCAGTATTCTTGCCTGGGAAATCCCATGGAAAAAGGAGCCTGGTGAGCTACAGTCCATGGGGTTTCAAAAGGGTCAGACACAACTTAATGACTAAGAAACAAGAAGTCAACTATGTATTACATATTGTGCTGCTAATCTAAATTACATATTCCTATCTATTAACTGTTAATATTTTATCAAATATTATTATCCAAATATTAATATAACATAAGTTTCAGAGTTATTTTGGTGTGCAGTTGACCATTAAACAACATAGATTTGAACTGTGCAGATCTACTTATATGCGTTTTTGTTTTTAGGGTTTTTTTTTGTTTGTTTGTTTAATAATAAACACTACAGTACTACAGTTGAATATATGGATGCAGATTGCAAACATGGAAGAACCACTGGAAGAACATTTAGATGGAGGGCTGATTGGAAATTATGTGCTTTTTCTGTTTACTTATTAATTTTTAAAAATTATTTTATAGAAGGATAATTGCTTTACAGAATTTTTTTTTTCTGTCAAACCTCAACATGAATCAGCAATAGGTGTATATATATATATCCCCTCCATTTGAACCTCCCTCAGTTTTGTTGATTTGATTCTTACTTTTTTCTTGATGAGTCTGGATAAGGTTTCTCAATTTTGCTTATCTTCTCAAAGAACCAGCTTTTAGTTTTATTAATCTTTAACATTGCTTGTTTGATTTCTTTTTCATTTGTTTCTACTCTGATCTTTATGATTTCTTTCCTTCTACTTATTTATTGATTGATTGGTTGTTTTTCTTCTTCCATTTGTTTTAGGTGCAGAATTAGGTTGTCTATTCAATGATTTCTGTTTGTTTGTTTTGTTTCTTAAGGTAGGATTGCATTGTTATAAACTTCCCTCTTAGAACAGCTTTTGCTGCATCTCATAGGTTTTGAGTTGTGTTTTCATTGTCATTTGTTTCTAGAAATTTTTATTTCCCTTTTGATTTATTCAGTAACCTGTTGGTTATTTAGAATTGTATTGTTTAATCTCCATGTGTTTGTGTTTCTTATAGTTTTTTTTTTCTTGTAGTTGATATTTAGTGTCATAGCATTGTAGTCAGAGAAGATGTTTGATATGATTTGAATTTTTCTTAAATTTACTGAGATTTGATTTGTGACCCAAGATAAGACCTATCCTGGATAATGTTCCATGTGCACTTGAGAAGAAGCTGTATTTTTCTGCATTTGGATGGAATGTCCTGAAGATATCAATGAGATACAACTCATCTAATGTATTGGTTAAGACTTGTGTTTCCTTATTAAATTTCTGTTTTGATGATTTGTCCATTGATATGAGTGGGTGTTAAAGTCTCCTACTAATATCGTGTTACTGTCAGTTTCTCCTACGTCTGCTAGTGTTTCTTTTACATATTGAGGTGCTGCTGTGTTAGATGCATAGATATTTCAATTATTATGTCTTCCTCTTGGATTGATCCCTTGATTATTATGTAGTGTCCTTCCTTATCTCTTGTAAACTTCTTTATTTTAAGGCCTATTTTGTCTGATATGAGGATTGCTATTCCAGCTTTATTTTGCTTCCTATTTTCATTGAATATATTTTTCCATCCTCTCACTTTCAGTCTATACATGTCTTTAGGTCTGAAGTGGGCTTCTTGAAGACAGCATACATATGAGTCTTGGTTTGTATCCATTAATCCAATCTGTGTCTTTTGGTTGGGGCATTTAACCCGTTTACATTTTAGGTAATTATTGATATATACATTTCTATTGCCATTTTCTCAATTGTTTGTGGTTGTTTTGGTATATCTTTTTTTTTTCTTCTCTTGTATTTCTTGACTATATCAGTCCCTTTAACATTTATTGTAAAATTGGTTTAGTGGTACTGAATTCTCTTAACTTTTGCTTATCTGAAAAACTTTTGATTTATCCATCAATTTTGAATGAGATCCTTAGAGGTGCAGTCATCTTAGTTGTAGATTTTTTGTTTTAAGTACTTTAAATACATCCTGCCATTCCCGTCTGGCCTACAGAATTTCTGCTGAAAGATCATCTGTTAAATGCATGGGGTTTCCTATGTATGTTACTTGCTGCTTTTCCCTTGCTGCTTTTAATATTTTGTGTGTGTGTGTGTGTGTGTGTGTGTGTGTGTGTTTAGTCTTTGTTAGTTTGATTAGTATGTGTCTTGGTGTGTTTCTCCTTGGGTTTATCCTGTATGTGATTCTTTGTGCCTCTTGGACTTGATTGACTATTTCTTTTTCCATATTGGGAATTTTTCAACTATAATCTCTTTCAAAAATTTTTCTCACACACTTTCCTTTTCTCTTATTCTTCTAGGACCCCTATAATTTGTTGTTCCTTTCATTCTTTTTACTTTATTCTGCTCTTCAGAAGTTATTTCCAACATTTTACCTTCCAGCTCACTGATTCATTCTTCTGCTTCAGACATTCTGCTATTGATTCCTTCCAAGTATTTTCAATTTCAGTAATTGTGCTGCTTGTCTTTGGATGTTTATTCTTTAATTCTTCTTGGTCTTTGTTAGTTGATTCTTGCATTTTCTCCACTTGTTTTTAAAGTTTTTTGTCATCTTCACTATCATTCTGAATTATTTTTCAGGTAGCTTGTCTATTTCCTCTCTATTCATTTTGATGTCTGTGTTTCTAATTTATTACTTCATTTGTGTGTTATTTCTCTACTTTTTCACTATTTATTTTTTTTTAACCTTATTGTGTCTGAGGTCTTCTTTTCCCAGTCTTCCTGTTTGAATACTTTCTTCCTTTTGGTTTCTGGCAAAGGGTTGGTCCAGTGATTTGTGTAAGCTTCATATAGGGAGATATTTGTGCTGAGTTTTGTTTATTTTCCTCTGAGTTTTGTTTTTCCTCTGATGAGCAAGGCTGAGTGATGTGGTAACCCTGTCTGCTGATTATTGGGTTTGTATTTTTGTTTGTTGTTTAGTTGAGGCACCCTGCAAAGTGTGCTACTGGTGGCTGGGTGATGCCAGGCCTTGTATTCAAGTGATTTCCTTTGTGTGAGTTCTCACTATTTGATACTCCCTAGGGTTAGTTATCTGGCAGTCTAGGGTCTTAGAGTCAGTTATCCAACTCCAAAGGCTTAGGGCTTGATCTCTAGTCAGGAACAAAGACTCTACAAGTGATTTGTTATGGCATTAAGTGAGATTAAAATAATATTCAAAAGTGAGAATCCAAAGATGAACTCCAGGCAAAAGCAGGCAAATCATAATTAAATTAATGGAATATACACATATTCATATACACCCAGAAGCAAAGTCAAAACAGTCCAACTAAAATAAAGTACAGTAGATTGACCTGGAAAACAAAGGAAATTAAAAATTATATTTACCAGTTAAGAACAAAACTAAAGCACAAATTGGAAAACAAAACTAAAGCAAGATGCCAAGTGGCAGCATAAAGCAATGAAAACAAAACTAACAAATATTTTGATAAGAAAAGAAACAAAGGACAGATATACAAGATAAACAGAAGTAGACGAAGAAGATTTACATGTATTCAAGTTTAACTGCAAGGGGAAAAGAACAGCAGAAAAGCCAAACAAGGGAATAAATGCAGAAAAAAAATAACAGGTTTAAAAACATTAAAAATTAAAATTATTAAAAAGAGAAAAGAAAAAAGTGGGAAAAAACCCCCCAAACTCCACAAAACTGCAAAAGCCCAATGTAGAGGCAGAGGTTTATAACAACAATAAAAATTGTGACTAGATATACACATATACATATAGACCCATAAGCAAAATAAAAACTGTCCAACAAAAATAAAGTACAAAAGAAACCAAAAATTATATCCACCAGCTAACAACAAAATTAACTAAAGCACAGATTGGAAAACTAAACTAATGCAAGGTGCCAGTTGGGGAATAAAGCAATGAAAATAAAACTATCAAGCATGTTGAGAGGAAAGGAAGAAAAGAATAGATATGCAGAGTTAAATAGAGGTAGGTAAAGAAGATTTATATACATTAGAGATTAACTGCAAAGAGAAAAGAACAATAGGAAAAGCAAACAATAGAATAAATATAGAGAAAACAATAATAGGTTTAAAAACATTAAAAATTAAAATTATTAAAAAAGAAAACAAAAAAATAGAAGAAGGAGAACTCTGTGGAAGTGCAAAAGCCCAATGTAGTGGCAGAGGTTTATAACAATAAAAAATGTGACTGAAACAGAAAAAAAGAAAAGAAAAAGCTCAAAAGCTTAATTATATTTCATGGTGCCAATAAAATTGATAACTACAACAGGGGTGGGGTAAAGACAAAAAAGAAAAAAGAAATCCAAAAGAATCTAAAGAACAAGTCAAAACATAAGAATAAAAGTTGTTGTTGTTGTGTGTGTGTGTGTGTGTGTTGCTGCTGTCAGGTTCCTTTCTCTTACTGGGAGTCATAGTCCACCTCACCTCCCTAAGATGCCCTCCAAATCTGCTGATCTCTGGACCTGTTGTGGGGGCAGCTTAGATTCTAATTTGGTTTTCCTCCATTGTGTCTTGCCTCCAATGTCCACAGCTTTCAGAACTAGTGCATTCTCTTTTATGGAAATTCTGAATGTCTTTTTATATATTCCATAGACACAGTCTGCCTAGTTGATCATGTGGATTTAATCTGCAGTTTGTACAGCTGGTGAGAAGTTTTAGGGTCTTCTTCCTAAGCCACACTGTCTCTGGGTTTCAACTGTGATTTTATTTCCAACTCTGCTTGTGGGTCGTCCACTGGGGATTGCTCCTGAAGATGCCCTGGAAGACTTGGGTTCGCCCCTGTGAGGGTCAGTTTTGGTGAGGTGCGGCTATTTGGGACTCAAGAGTTCTGGCAGCACCAGGTACTCAGAGGTGTTGGCGACTAGGGCAGCAGGAAATATACTGCTCTAGAAGGGTATGGCAACCAGTATTGGTCAATGATGCTCCAGTATTCTTGCCTGGAGAAACCCCCTGACAGAAAAGTCTGGCAGGCCACAATCTATAGGGCTGCAAAGAGTTGGACATGACCAAAGTGACCCTGCATGCATAGAAAGAAGTCATTTATTGCCTGTGGCAGCTCTTGCCCCTGTGAGAGTTGGACATAAAGGTGGCAGCTGCTTGGCTTGTGAGGATCCTGGGTGGTGCCAAGTGTGCAGGGACACAGACTGCCTTAGCTACAAGAATTATGGCCTATCAGAGTCTTTTTTCCAAGCCTCTTATAACTGGAGATCAGAAGGCTTCTTTGGTCAACCTTTCTCTGTACCTCTGCCGGATCAGACACACAGAGCATCCCCCCGCCCCTGCCCCGGGATCATATTCTGTAGTGCCGTGCATCAGTTACTTAAAGGAGCCCCCTGGCTGGGGTCCTACTCTGTAGTTCATTGTGTCAGGTAATTGATGGGGCAGCCTCTCTATTGTTCAGCTGCTGATCCTGGCATGTGTGGTCAGAGAAGTTATGATGATGGCTCCACACCCTACACGTGAATCAGCAGTATTGCCTTGCTTCCATGGCTGCCTGGTTTTTCTCCACAGGCATTTCCCATCACAATTTCCCCCTCACATCCCCTTGATCCATCTTTTCACAGTCAACATCAGTCCTCATCCTGGGATTGCGCCACAATCCTTAAACTCCTGCTCCCAAGCCACTGCATCTTCCAGGGAATCTGAGTCCCTGTCCAGGGAATGTATGACTTCAGCAAAGACTATCTGATTCTCATTCCATTTAGGCTGTCACAGATCATGTGTTCACTCTCAGCCTTAAATGTTTCTCCCCTGACTCAGACAATGGTCCCCATTTGGGGATGGGGCCTCTGCTTCAGTTCCCCCACCCACTGAGGGGAGGTCCAGTCCTACTAACACTCCTGTTTTTTCCCCCTAGTTCCTTTATCCTACCTAGTTTTGCATGGTTCTATATATTATTTTCTGCTACTCGGGTACTCCTGTCTGCTCTAAGCTGGTGTTCTGCATGCACTTTTGTGTCTGAAGGTTTATTCTTGATGTATCCATAAAGAGAGATGTACTCCACATCCACTGACTCCTGTTCCATCTTGTTCTCCAACATTTATGAGTGGATTTTTTACTGCAAGGAAGATGGGTGCCCTATCTCCCTCATTGTTCAATGGTCAGTTGACCATATTCAATTCCAATAATGGTTCAAAATTTTTACAATTCAATTTTTTCCCAAAATAAAATTTTAGAAAATTTATTTTGTTGAAGCTGGAACATGAGACATAACTGTGAGTGCTCTTGTAAACATCAAATTGTGCAACATTAAGATAAAACAGTTAATCTTTGTCTTTGCAATGATAATATAGATGCAACTTGAGTATAGCATAGAATCATGGTAAAAATATTATTGTATTGATAAATATATACTTGGAATAAAATACAATACACCATTCATTAAAAAATGTCCAAATAAGGTGAGACATTTTTTCAGCTGAAATAAAAATGTAATATGTCCTTATTAATATTGCAAATGTATATTTTCACTTAATCAGAGTTAAAATAGTACTGACATGATATAAAATAAATTTTAAAAACTCTTAAGTGTGACAAATATGAACAAGTACTTTTTTTTTTCCCACATAAATAGATTTTCAAACTATAAAAAAGAATCAAGTAGACATTATTTAAAATACAAATATGAAATCAAATAGAATAAAGTTTTGAAAACGTTTTGAAAATTGTGAGAAAATAGTTTAAACAGTACATTTTTCAGGGAAAAATTCCAGTCATACCGTTATAGAAATAAATATAGCTCACTTTAAAATTGATTCCTGCATCATATTTGTTTCTATAATTGTATGACTCTATTTTTTTCCCTGGAAAACATATTGTTCAAACTTTTGTCTCACAGTTTTCAAAACTTTTTCAAAAAATTTTCTAGTTGATTTCAAATCTGCATTTTAAATAATGTCCAGTTGTTTCTTTTTTATATAATTTGACAATAATATTTTTAATTCCTTCTCTATAAGTGTGCAGTTACCTTGTAAGCAGGAAATTCTGTAAAGTGGAAGATAGTCTCAAATTTAATATTGTGATTTGAACTATTTAAACATCTCAACATGAATATTTAATTTTTACATCCCTGCTAGTACCCCTCAGCAAATAATTTAACACAAACAACTCATTAAATGAATTGTCTTTATATCTAACATGAAATACTAAAATATTATAGATTAAATTTATTTTAAAGGAATAACTTTATCCAAATAAAATATATTCTATGAAAGAATTAAAAAAAAAATCCAAATACTCTTTTTACTGCTGTTAGTGCTAAGTCGCTTCAGTTGTGTCCGACTCCGCAGCCCCATAGATGGCAGCCCACGAGGCTCCCCCGTCCCTGGGATTCTCCAGGCAAGAACACTGGAGTGGGTTGCCATTTCCTTCTCCAATACACGAAAGTGAAAATTGAAAGTGAAGTCGCTCAGTCGTGTCCGACTCCTAGCGACCCCATGGACTGCAGCCTACCAGGCTTTCTAGTAGGTATGGGTTATCATACCAGTTACCCACAATATCAATCATTGTCATTTAAGCTGTAGATCACATCAGTCAGTTCAGTCACTCAGTCATGTCCGACTTTGTTCGACTCCATAATCGCAGCACACCAGGCCTCCCTGTCCATCACCTAACTCTCTGAGTCCACCCAAATTCATGTGCATCGAGTTGGTGATGCCATCCACCCATTTCATCCTCTGTCGTCCCCTTCTCTTCCTACTCCCATCCCTCCCAGCAATAGGGTCTTTTCCAATGAGTCAAATCTTCACATGACGTGGCCAAAGTATTGGAGTTTAAGCTTCAACATCAGTCCTTCCAATGAACATCCAAGACAGATCTCCTTTAGGATGGACTGGTTGGATCTCCTTGCAGTCCAAGGGACTCTCAAGAGTCTTCTCCAACGCCACAGTTTCAAAGGCTCAATTCTTCAGGACTCAGGTTTCTTTATAGCCCAACTCTCATATCCATACATGACTATTGGAAAAACCATGGCCGTGACTAGACACACCTTTGTTGGCAAAGTAATGTCCCTGCTTTTTAAAGTGCTGTCTAAGTTGGTTATGACTTTTCTTCCAAGGAGTAAGTGTCTTTTAATTTCATAGCTGCAATCACCATCTGCAGTGATTTTGGAGCCCCCCCAAAATAAAGTCTGACACTGTTTTCATTGTTTCCCCATCTATTTGACATGAAGTGGTGGGACCAGCTGCCATGATCTTAGTTTTCTGAATGTTGAGCTTTAAGCCAACTTTTTCACTCTCTTCTTTCACTTTCATTAACAGGCTTTTTAGTTCCTCTTCACTTTCTGCCATAAGGGTGTTGTCATCTGCATATCTGGGGTTATTGATATTTCTCCTGGCAATCTTGATTTCAGCTTGTGCTTCTTACAGCCCAGCCTTTCTCATGATGTACTCTGCGTATAAGTTAAACAAGCAGGGTGACAATATACAGCCTTGACATACTCCTTTCCTATTTGGAACCAATCTGTTGTTCCATGTCCAGTTCTAAATGTTTTTTCCTGACCTGCATACAGGTTTCTCAAGAGGCAGGTCCGGTAGTCTGGAATGCCCATCTGTTTCAGAATTTTCCACAGTTTATTGTGATCCACACAGTCAAAAGCTTGGCAGAGTAAATAAAGCAGAAATAGATGCTTTTCTGGAACTCTCTTGCTTTTTCGATGATCCAGCAGATTTTGGCAAATTGATATCTGGATCCTTTGCCTTTTATAAAACCTGCTCAAACATCTGGAAGTTCATGGTTCATGTATTGCTGAAGCTTGGCTTGGAGAATTTTAAGCATTATTTTACCAGTGTGTGAGTTGAGTGCAATTGTGCAATAATCTGAGCATTCTTTGGCATTGCCTTTCTTGGGATTGGAATAAAAACTGAGTTTGGAAATTTCCAGCCCTGTGGCCATTGCTGAGTTTTCCAAATTTCCGCAGTCAGGTGCAGCTGCCTATACGAGCTACTCTACATCCGTGATCAGGGTCAGCAGCCAAGAGGAGCTACCCCATGACCAAGGAGCAGTGGCTGCATGGGCACAGGAGGGCTGAGAGGAGCTACTTCACATTCCAGGTCAAGAGAGGCAACTTTGACCAAAGTAAGAAGCAGTAGCTGTGCTTTGCTGTGGCAGCCATGAATGGATACCCCACATCCTAGGTAAGAGAAACTCAAGTAAGATGGTAGATGCTGCGAGAGGACATCAGAGTAGGGCAGACATACTGAAATAATAATCACAGAAAACTAGCCAATCTGATCACACAGACCACAGCCTTGTCTAACTCAAGAAAACTAAGCCATGCCACCCAAGATGGATGGATCATGGTGGAGAGGTCTGATAGAATGTGGTCCACTGGAGAAGTGAATGGCAAACCACTTCATTATTCTTCCCTTGAGAACCCCATGAACAGTATGAAAAGGCAAAATGATAGGATACTGAAAGAGGAACTCCCCAGGTTGGTAGGTGCCCAATATGTTACAGGAGATCAGTGGAGAAATGACTCCAGAAATAATGAAGGGATGAAGCCAAAGTGAAAACAGTACCCAGTTGTGGATGTGACTGGTGATAGAAGCAAGGTCCAGTGCTGTAAAGAGCAATATTGCATAGGAACCTGGAATGTTAGGTCCATGAATCAAGACAAATTGAAGTGGTCAAACAGGAGATGGCAAGTGTGAACGTCCACATTCTAGGAATCAGTGAACTAAAATGGACTGGAATGGGTGAATTTAACTCAGATGACTATTATATCTACTACTGTGGGCAGGAATCCCTCAGAAGAAATGGAGTAGCCATCATGATGAACAAAAGAGTCTGAAATGCAGTACTTGGATGCAATCTCAAAAACAACAGAATGATCTCTATTCATTTCCAAGCAGATCACATAAGTCCCTGTAAATCATAAATGGCATTTCCTTCTACTTTATGTGATGATTCTCCAGTTTCTTGTTAAGGCTTCCTGGCCATGTGACTTTTACTTCTTGCTTTCATAGCAGTTCTCCTGCAGCAATTTTTGCTGATGTCACTCCCTTTCAATATTACTACATTGATGTTGCTATAAGCAATCTTCTCTAGTTGTCAAACTGAAGTGAGGAATATATCTGAAAGTGTTAATATCTTGGTCATGTCTAACTCTTTAACAATGCCAAGGACTGTAGCCTGCCATGCTCCTCCGTCCACGAAATTCTCCAAGCAATAATACTGGAGTAAAGAGCTATTCCCTCCTCCCAGGGACTATCCTGACCAAGGGATCAAACCTGGGGATCAAATTCAGGAATCAAACTATGTTGCACTGCAGGCAGATTCTTTACCACTTGTGCCACCAAGGAAGACCTGAGGATTATGTATCTTGTTCCAAATTATGGTAAACCTTGTTAGACTGGTAAACAGGACAGACTCACATTCTCAGTTTCCTACAGTGTTTTATTTTGCATTTTCACTCATTTAATTATATATCCTCTATCTTTAGTAATGTGACACAAATTCCTCACAGTTACAAAGCAAGAGATCATTGGAATGATTTCACTTTTTAAATTTTTAACCGAATTTCCATATACTTAATTTGAGATAGATGCTTTCTTTTACATGAACACTTATTGGAAATTAAAAGTTAGTAAATGTTTCCTGGCTTCTTAATTCTTTATCCTGGGGAACAGCCATCAACCAAAATTCTCATCCTGGACTCTCCAATAATGAAATTAATTACATTTGTAAATTAAATTTCAGGGTAGGGAGACAAACATAACAATATTGAATTTATAATGGTTACATGACTGGGATTGTGGACCAAATCATAACCAACAATACACCATAAATAATGGCAATTCAATATAAAAATGTTGTAATTCCTATTTCTGTTTCAATGAGAATATGAAGGGTGAGTAAAAAAAAATTATACAGAAAGGATGATTTTTTAGCTAGACCAGAAAAATTAATATGAACAAATAAAGGAAGGAAGGATATTTTAAGTACAGAGAAGCCATTTTTTAATAAATGTGAAAATTTGTGACTTATTTGAATATTAATGGATGTTTATGACAGATAAAATGGAGTTTTTTTTTTTTTTTTTTTTCATAGGAGGAGAGTACATCATGAGAAAGGATGGGCTGGAAGAAACACAAGCTGGAATCAAGATTGCTGGGAGAAATATCAATAACCTCAGATATGCAGATGACACCACCCTTATGGTAGAAAGTGAAGAGGAACTAAAAAGCCTCTTGATGAAAGTGAAAGAGGACACTGAAAATGTTTGCTTAACACTCGACATTCAGAAAACAAAGATCATGGCATCTGGTCCCATCACTTTATGGGAAATAGATGGGAAAACAATGGAAACAGTGTCAGACTTTGTTTTTCTGGGCTCCAAAATCACTACAGATGGTGACTGCAGCCATGAAATTGAAAGACACTCCTTGGAAGAAAAGTTATGACCAACCTAGATAGCATATTGAAAGGCAGAGACATTACTTTGCCAACAAAGGTCTGTCTAGTCAAGGCTATGGTTTTTCCAGTGGTCATGTATGGATGTGAGAGTTGGACCATAAAGAAAGCTGAGCACCAAAGAATTGATGCTTTTGAACTGTGGTGTTGGAGAAGACTCTTGAGAGTCCTTGGACTGCAAGGAGATCCAACCAGGCCATTCTAAAGGAGATCAACCTGATTATTCATAGAAAATTCTGATACTGAAGCTGAACTACAATACTTTGGCCACCTGATGTGAAGAGCCACCTCATTGGAAAAGACCTTGATGCTGGGAAAGACTGAGGGCAATAGGAGAAGATAGAGACAGATGATACTGTTGGATGGCATCACTGATTTAATGGACATGAGTCTGAGCAAAGTCCAGGAGGTAGTGAAGGACATGGAAGCCTGTTGTTTTGCAGTCCATGAAGTCTCAAAGAATCAGACACAACATAGAGACTGAAAAATGACAACAACAAACAGGGTTAGGGTTAGGGGATTTATCTTCCCTGCATCATAGAAGAAACAAACTGATCAGAGTCTACAGACAAGAGTGACCTTTGGGGGAAATGAACTACCCTAAAAAATTCTTAGATCATATACTTTAAGAAATGGGTATGTAGCATCCATGGAGAAGTATTCTTCTGATAACAAAAATCAGAGACTTGAATTATATGTTTTTGATTTTTAAAGAACTGTGAACTTAATTTTCCCCGAGAAAACAATTTGATGGTAATGATGATGATGCAATAATGACAATGTTAGTAAGAGTTTAAAAATATACTATTGTTTTATTCCATTCTGAGGGTTGGCTCTGTATCAATCTAGAGGGGTGGTTTGGGGCAGGAGATGGGAAGGAGGTTCAGAAGAGAGAGGATATCTGTATATATATGGCTGATTCATGTTAAGGTTTGACAGAAAACAATAAAATTCTGCAAAGCAATTAACCTTGAATTAAAAAAAAAAAAAAGAAAGAAAATAATGTGGTCCAGTTCAGTTCAGTTGCTCAGTCATGCTGAACTTTGTGACCCTATCAACTGCAGTGCACCAGGCCTCCCTGCCCATCATCAACTCTCAGAGTTTACTCAAACTCATGTCCATCGAGTCAATGATGCCATCCAACCATCTCATCCTCTGTCATCCCCTTCTCCTCCCACCTTCAATCTTTACCAGCATCAGGGTCTTTTCAAATGAGTCAATTCTTCACATCAAGTGGCCAAAGCATTGGATATTTCAGCTTCAGCATCAGTCCTCCAATGAATATTCAGGACTGATTTCCTGGAGGATGGACTTGTAGGATTCCTTGCAGTCCAAGGGACTCTCAAAGTCTTCTCCAACATCACAGTTCAAAAGCATAAATTCTGTGGCACTCAGGTTTCTTTATAGTCCAAATCTCACATCCATACATGACTATTGGAAAAACCATAACTTTGAATAGATGGACCTTTGTTGACAAAGTGATATCTCTGCTTTTTAATATGCTGTCTAGGTTGCTCATAACTTTACTTCCAATGAGTAAGCATCTTTTAATTTCATGGCTGCAGTCACCATCTGCAGTGATTTTTTGAGTCCCATAAACAAAACAAACAAACAACAACAACAACAACAACAACAACAAAGTCTGTCATTGTGTCCATTGTTCCCCCATCTATTTGCCATGAAGTGATGGGACAAGATGCCATGATCTTCGTTTTCTGAATGCTGAGTTTTAAGCCAACTTTTCCAATCTCCTCAAGACCATCCCCATGGAAAAGAAATGCAAAAAGGCAAAATGGCTGTCTGGGGAGGCCTTACAAATAGCTATGAAAAGCAAAGGAGAAAAGGAAAGATATAAGCATCTGAATGCAGAGTTCCAAAGAATAGCAAGAAGAGATAAGAAAGCCTTCTTCAGCAATCAATGCAAAGAAATAGAAGAAAAGAACAGAATGGGAAAGACTAGAGATCACTTCAAGAAAATTAGAGATACCAAGGGAACATTTCATGCGAAGATGGGCTCGATAAAGGACAGAAATGGTCTGGATGTAACAGAAGCAGAAGATATTAAGAAGAGGTGGAAAGAATACACGGAAGAACTGTACAAAAAAGATCTTCATGACCCAGATAATCATGATGATGTGATGACTAATCTAGAGCCAGACATCTTGGAATGTGAAGTCAAGTGGGCCTTAGAAAGCATCACTATGAACAAAGCTAGTGGAGGTGATGAAATTCCAGTGGAGCTGTTTCAAATCCTGAAAGATGATGCTATGAAAGTGCTGCACTCAATTTGCCAGCAAATTTGGAAAACTCAGCAGTGGCCACAGGACTGGAAAAGGTCAGTTTTCATTCCAATTCCAAAGAAAGGCAATGCCAAAGAATGCTCAAACTACCACACAATTGCACTCATCTCACATGCTAGTAAAGTAATGCTCAAAATTCTCCAAGCCAGACTTCAGCAATAATTGATGCTTTTGAACTGTGGTGTTGGAGAAGACTCTTGAGAGTCCCTTGGACTGCAAGGAGATCCAACCAGTCCATTCTGAAGGAGATCAACCCTGGGATTTCTTTGGAAGGAATGATGCTCAAACTGAAGCTCCAGTACTTTGGCCACCTTATGCGAAGAGTTGACTCATTGGAAAAAACCCTGGTGCTGGGAGCGATTGGGGGCAGGAGGAGAAAGGGACGTCCGAGGATAAGATGGCTGGATGGCATCATGGACTCAATGACCCTGAGTCTGAGTGAACTCTGGGAGTTGGTGATGGACAGGGAGGCCTGGCGTACTGCGATTCATGGGGTCGCAAAGAGTCAGACAGGACTGCGCGACTGAACTGAACTGAAGAGCCTTTTTAATTCCTCTTCACTTTCTGCCATAAGGGTGACGTCATATGCATATCTAAGTTATTGGTATTTCTCCCAGCAATCTTGATTCCAGCTTGTGCTTCATCCAGCCCAGTGTATCCCATGATGTACTCTGCACATAAGTTAGATAAGCAGGGTGACAATATACAGCCTTGACATACTCCTTTCCCTGTTTCAAACCAGTCGGTTTTTCCATTTCTAGTTCTAATGGTTGTTTCCTGATCTGAACACAGATTTCTCAAAAGGCAGTTCAGGTGGTCTGGCATGCCTATCTCTTTCAGAATTTTCAATAGAGTGTTGTGACCCACATAGTTAAAGGCTTTGGCTTAGTCAATAAAGCAGAAGTAGTTTTTTTTTTTTTTTTTTTTTTTCAGGAATTCACTGGCTTTTTTGATGACCTAATGGATTTTGGCAATTTGATCTCTTGTTCCTCTGTCTTTTCTAAATCCAGCTTGAACATCTGGAAGTTCACAGTTCATGTACTTTGAAGCCTGGCTTGGAGAATTTTGTGCATTAATTTGCTAGCATGTGAGATGAGTGCAACTGCGTGATAGTTTGCAAATTTTTTGGCCTTTCCTTTCTTTGGGATTGGAATGAAAAGTGACCTTTACCAGTCCTGTGGCCATTTCTGAGTTCCAAATTCTCTGGCATATTGAATACAGCATTTACACAGCATCATCTTTTAGGATTTGAATTAGCTCAACTGGAATGGCATCACTTCCACTAGCTTTGCTACAAGTGGTGTTTCCTAAAGCCCACTTGACTTTGCATTCCAGAATATCTGGTTCTAGGTAAATGATCACATAACTGTGGTTAATCTGGGTCATGAAGATCTTTTTTGTACAATCCTGTGTATTCTTGACATCTCTTCTTAATATCTTCTGCTTCTGTTTTGTTCAGTTCAGTTCAGTCAGTCAGTCGTGTCCAACTCTTTGCAACCCCATGAATCACAGCACACCAGGCCTCCCTGTCCATCACCAACTCCTGGAGTTCACTCAGACTCACGTCCATCGAGTCCGTGATGCCATCCAGCCATCTCATGCTCGGTCGTCTCCTTCTTCCCTGCCCCCAATCCCTCCCAGCATCAGAGTCTTTTCCAATGAGTCGACTCTTCGCATGAGGTGGCCAAAGTACTGGAGTTTCAGCTTTAGCATCATTCCTTCCAAAGAAATCCCAGGGTTGATCTCCTTCAGAATGGACTGGTTGGATCTCCTTGCAGTCCAAGGGACTCAAGAGTCTTCTCCAACACCACAATTCAAAAGCATCAATTCTTCAGCACTCAGCCTTCTTCACAGTCCAACTCTCACATCCATATACAATTTCTGTCCTTTACTGTGCCCATCTTTGCATGAAATATTATTCCTTTGGTATCTCTGACTTTCTTGAAGAGATATCTAGTATTTCTCTTTCTATTATCTTTCTCTATTTTTTTGAATTGATCCCTGAAGAAGACTTTCTTATCTCTCCTTGATATTTTATGGAACCCTGCATCAACTTGCTATATCTTTCCTTTTCTCCTTTGCCTTTAGCTTCTTTTCTTTTCATAGCTGTTTGTTAGGCCTCCTTAGATACCCATTTTTGCGTTTTTGCATTTATTTATCTTGGGGATGGTCTTAATCACTGCTTCTTCTACAATGTCACAGACCACTGTCCATAGTTCTTCAGGCTCTCTATCACATCTAATCCCTTTAATCTATTTGTCACATCCACTGTATAATTGTAAGGGATTTGACTTAGGTCATTCCTGAATGGTCTAGTGATTTTCCCTCTTTCTTCAGTTTAAGTCTGAATTTGGCAATAAGAAATTCATGATCTTAGCCAGTCTGCTCCCAATCTTGTTTTTGCTGGCTGTATAGAGCTTCTCAAAAATCACAGAATGATCTCGTTCATTTCCAAGGTAAACCATTCAATATCACGGTAATGCAAGTCTATGCCCCGATCAGTAATGCTGAAGAAGCTGAAGTTGAACAGATCTATGAAAACCTACAAGACCTTCTAGAACTAACAACCCCCAAAAAAGATGCCCTTTTCATTATAGGGGACTAGAATGCAAATGCAGTCAAGAAACACCTGGAGTAACAGGAAATTTCAGCTTGGAGTACAGAATGAAGCAGGACAAAAGTAGTAGAGTTCTGCTAAGAAAATACACTGGTCATAGCAAACACCCTCTTCCAACAACACAAGAGAAGACTCTACACATGGACATCACCAGATGGTCGACACCAAAATCAGATGGATTATATTCCTTGCAGCCAAAGACGGAGAAGCTCTATACAGTCAGGGTAAACCAGAGCAGGACCTGACTGTGGCTCAGATCATGAGCTCTTTATTGCCAGATTCAGACTGAAATTGAAGAAAGTGGAGAAAACCACTAAACTATTCAGGCATGAACTAAATCAAATCCCTTATGACTATACAGTGGAACTGAGAAATAGATTTAGTATCTGATGAACTATGGATGGAGGTTTGTAACATTGTATAGGAGCCAGGAATCAAGACCATCCCCAAGAAAAATAAATGCAAAAAGGAAAATGGCTCTCTGAGGAGGCCTTACAAATAGCTGAGAAAAGAAGGGAAGTGGAAAGCAAATGAGAAAAGGAAAGATATATCCATTTGAATTCAGTGTTCCAAAGAATAGCAAGGAGCGATAAGAAAGCCTTCTTCAGTGATCAATGTAAAGAAATAGAGGAAAACATACAATGAGAAAGACTAGAGTTCTCTTCAAGAAAATTAGAGATACCAAGGGAATATTTCATGCAAAGATGGGCTCAATAAAAGACAAAAATGATATGGACTTGACAGAAGCAGAAGATACTAGGAAGAGGTGGCAAGAATACACAGAAGTACTATACAAAAAAGATCTTCATGACTCAGGTAATCACGATGGTGCGATCACTCACCTAGAGACAGACATCCAGAAATGTGGAGTCAAGTGGGTCTTAGAAAGCATCACTATGAACAAAGCTAGAGGAAGTGATGGAATTCTAGTTGAGCCATTTAAAATCTTGAAAGACAATGCTGTAAAATTGCTGCACTAAATATGTCAGCAAATTTGGCAAGCTCAGGAGTAGCCACAGGACTGGGAAAGGTCAGTTTTCATTCCAGTCCAAAGAAAGGCAATGCCAAAGGATGCTCAAACTACTGCATAATTGCACTCATCTCACACGCTAGTAAAGTAAGGCTTAAAATTCTCCAAGCCAGCCTTCAGTAATATGTGAACTATGAACTTCCAAATGTTCAAGCTGGTTTTAGAAAAAGCAGAGGAACCAGAGATCAAACTGCCAACATTTGCTAGATCATCGAAAAAGCAAAAGAGGTCCAGAAAAAGATCTATTTCTGCTTTATTGACTGCCAAAGTCTTTGACTGTGTGGATCACAATAAACTGTGGAAAATTCTGAAAGAGATGGGCATTCCAGACCACCTGACATGCCTCTTGAGAAACCTGTATGCAGGTCAGGAAGCAACATTTAGAACTGGACATGGAACAACAGACTGGTTCCAAATAGGAAAAGGAGTATGTCAAGGCTGTATATTGTCACCCTGCTTATTTAACTTCTATGCAGAGTACATAATGAGAAATGCTGGGCTGGAGGAACCACAAGCTGGAATCAAGATTGCTGGGAGAAATATCAATAACCTCAGATATGCAGATGACACCACCCTTATGGAAGAAAGTGAAGAAGTATTAAAGAGCCTCTTATGAAAGTGAAAGAGGAGACTGAAAAGTCTGGCTTAAAGCTCAAGATTTCAAAAACTAAGATCATGGCAGCTGGTCCCATCACTTCATCGCAAACAGATAGGGAAACAGTAGAAATAGTGTCAGACTTTATTTTTTTGGCTCCAAAATCACTGCAGATGGTAATTGCAGCCATGAAATTAAAAGACGCTTACTCCTTGGAAGGAAAGTTATGACCAACCTAGATAGCATATTGAAAAGCAGAGACATTACTTTGCCAACAAAAGTCCGTCCAGTCAAGGCTATGGTTTTTCCAGTGGTCATGTATGGATGTAAGATTTGGACTATAAAGAAAGCTCGGCACAGAATAATTAAAGCTTTTGAACTGTGGTGTTGGAGAAGACTCTTTAGAGTCGCTTGGACTGCAAGGAGATCCAACTATTCCATCCTAAGGAGATCTGTCCTGGATGTTAATTGGAAGGAGTGATGTTGAAGCTGAAACTCCAATACTTTGGCCACCTGATGTGAAGAGCTGACTCATTGGAAAAGACCCTGATGCTGAGAATCCCAGGTACGGGGAAGCCTGGTGGGCTGCCGTCTACTGGGTCACACAGAGTCGGACACAACTGAAATAACTTAGAAGCAGCAGCATATTGTAATCCACAGCATTCAGAAGTAATGATTATTGACTATTTTGTCATACTGATTAAAAATTTAAAGATGATGCTGAAGCTAGTGTCTCTGTGAGGGCATATGTGAAAGCGATTATATGCAGAAGTTTAATGCTGATGCAGGAGTGGCCTTAGGCTCTCTTGCAACAAGCCAATTTCATTGTCATGCTTACATAAAGAATGCAATTCTACAGACATGTCTGTATTGCAAATTACTATTTACATATTATTCCCTTCTAACTTTCATAATGTCTTATGAAAGAGCATTGATTTTATTCTGCTTCATTATCCTCAACACAGATATTGTGTGTTTTCAATGAAGTATATTTAACTGAAAGAGTGAGTGGAAGATAAACAGATAAGTAGATGGATTGATTAAATAATCGATTAGTTAAAAGAGCAGTAATTTCCCCTATTTCTCACCTTCTGTTTTAAATACCAGCAGGCCAAAATCAATTTAGTTATATTGTAGGACATAAACATTAAGATCTGTATATGTCCATAGATCTACCTATCTAGATAGATAGATATATTCCAGTCTATATTGTCTATAAGAATTTAATAGTTTGTCTTAATTAAATAATAAATAGCATTAGTAGGAGTTTTAAAAATGTAATTTGTACTTTTCCAAGGCTTCTACTAATATTTCCTTTAAATATATATTTCTTTATAGGTCATCTTCTGGAGCACATCAACAGCATCTACAATGAAAGTTCTCTTTCTAAAGCTAATTGAGAGCTCTTATCTGGTTTTCTCTATTTTAGAGAGTAATCTTTTGTAATAAGTAATTTTCTCTCAGGTCAGGTGTCTCACATTATCTGAATCAAAGTGATTTCAAGGTTCAATCTGGATTTTGCTGATGTGTCGGGTTCCAAACATTGAGTCACTAAATTTTTGCCAGAGGAAACTTGCTTAATGCCAAGTAAATTAGAAAGCTAGAAAGAACTCCAGTTGGAAGTCAGGCATGGCAGAATAAAGTGACAAGTTTTCCTTTTTCATCAAGTGACAAAGCTGATAAAGGAAAATAATTTTGCAGATGTCTTCTAATAGGGACAAATGGAATTCAAAGACAGCAAACCAAAAGATTCTCCCAAACATCAGGCACAGCATTTTCAAAATTCTTGTTCCTAACCTGGCTCATGGCTTAGAGGAAGTATCTAGTTAGAGTATATTGCTCAATTCAGATGGTATGTGCCTCAGTTCAGTTTAATCGCTCAGTTGTGTTTGACTCTTTGCAACCCCATGGACTGCAGCATGCCAGGCTTCCCTGTCCATCACCACCTCCTGGAACTTGCTCAAACTCATGTCCATCAAGCCAGTGATACATCCAACCATCTCATCCTCTGCTGTCCCCTTCTCCTCCTGCCTTCAATCTTTCCCAGAATCAGAGTCTTTTCCAATAAATCAGTTCTTTACATCAGATGGCCAAATTATTGGAATTTCAGCTTCAACATCAGTCTGTCCAGTGAATATTCAAGACTAATTTCCTTTAGAATGGACTGGTTGGATCTCCTTGCTATTCAAGGGACTCTCAAGAGTCTTCTCCAACACCAGAGTTCAAAAGCATCAATTCTTTGGTGCTCAGCTTTCTTTATAGTCCACCCTCAAGTCTATACATAACTATGTTCCTCAATAGGACATTTTTTTTTTTTTGCCTCCACATATTAATCACCTTTTTAAAGCTGCTTAATTAAACGTAGCTCAGCTGAGCTCTATGTCCCTCCATATTATTTTCTCTAGAATTTGCTCTATCTCTTAATCTCCTCTTGTTAGTAAGTATTTCTGGCTCAATTGCTACAAATTGGATTCTACAAGAGCTGCATAAGTCGGAAAGTAACTAATTTCTAATATATATTCATCAGTGTGATTTTATTTAAAGGTAAATGAATATCACTGAATCATCTTGCATTTTAGAATCACAAAATTAAATTACAAACCATGATTTAAATTTTGACATCAAACAAAAAAAAACAGTGTGATTCAATTCATTATGCCATCTATAATTTTGCAGTTGCAGCAATATTGTTTGGATTGTAATATAAAGGCTATAAGTAAATTTCATTTTAAAATGGTTCTTGGCAATCTAAAGAAGTGATTTTATTTAATAGTGATGGAATTCAATTAGAACAGGTATAGATAACTGTTTTTTAGAACTAATACAGTCCATAGCTACATCACAGGAAATAATTGCCTAAGTATCTCTTTTCAGTAAAAGTATTATAAGGTGTTATTGAGTCATAAACTGTGAATATAACAAAAAATGTAAAACGCTCAAAAAACAATCATCTTCTTTAAATTTTTTCAGCATGTTGGGCTATGAGCACTATATTTATTAACAGCTCTAACCTGGAATTTGGCTCTACTTGAATTTGACTCCAGAACGGTGCCTTAAAAGTAGCCCATTTAGATGTTAAGCATCTAACGGCTTTTTTAAAATGCCCAACACTTTGCCAAATTGAGCAAATAGTTTCTTAAGGAAGACTATAAAGAGTCAGACTTCAATAATCATTGGCTCCAGAACATGCCATATTCTCTTCTAAAGTACATCTTTTATGCATTCTGGGTTTACTACAAGTGATACCAAAATTTCTCCTTTCAGAATATATAAGCCCTGCCATTGTCTTGAAGGAAGACTCTGAAGTCAGCCTTTGCCTTGAAACTTCTTACATGGAATCCATGTTTCCAGTTCTTAATAGTTCATTAATTTGAGGCTTAATGCCTCCAGTATATGTTTAATAGTGTCATGGATAAGTTTTGAAGTTGTCTATAGTTGCAATGGACATGAACTTGGGCAAACTCTGAGAGATGGTGGGGGACAGGGAGGCCTATTATACTGTAGTCCCTGGGTCATGAAGAGTTGGACACAATTTGATAACTGAACAAGTGTTACTGTGAATGTGGTATTGAGGTATTGAGAAAAGATAATGGGTTTTACATAGGTAATCACGACTTTAGAACTCTGCTTCTAGTAGGCAAGTTACCTAGCTACTCTGGACTTTTCAACAACCTTCTATATATGATCTTTATGATGCTTAAATAAATAATATATCAAAAGTATTCATAACAATGTGGATAGTGGTCGAGAGGTCCTGGTCCAGAATCAGAATGTAAGCATTTAAATCTTGATTGTGATATATAACAGCTGCACAGTGTAAAGGAGCTTCTGTAACCATTTCAGGGCTCAGTTTCTGCATCTATAAAGTGAAGGTGATCATAATATACAGACCATAGGATGGTTTATAGAAATAATATATGTAAAACAGGTAAAGCATATACAATCACCATAAATGAAAGAAAGTGAAAGTTGCTCAGTGGTGTCCCAATCTTTGCGATCCCATGGACTGTAGTCTGCCAGGCTTCTCTGTCCATTGGGATTCTCCAGGCAATAATACTGGAGTGGGTAGCCATTCCTTTCTCCAAGGGATCTCCCCAACCCAGGGATCAAACCCAGGTTTCCCACATTGCAGGTGAATTCTTTACTTTCTGAGCCACCAGGGAAGCCCAAGAATAATGGAGTGTGTAGCCTATTCTTTCTCTAGGGAATCTTCCCAACCCAGCAATCGCACTGTGCTCTTTTGCATTGCAGGCAGATTCTTTATCAGCTGAGCTACTGGGAATTCCATATAATCACCATACCTAGCACTTAATGTGTGGTCAAGTTTTCATAACTATTATGATTTTGCTTGTTTGTGTGTGTATGTATGATCTTGCCTTGTTCACTTGCTTGTCTGTTTCTTATAGGTAAAGTTCAAAAAATAGTGTCAAATGTATTTAAAAAATAACAAGAACACAGGATTTAGCTGAGTTGGAAAAGAGTATCTTTGATTCTCTTTTCCCGGATAACTGCTTTGTCTCTAGTATTATCCTATGGTAGTTAGCTTAATAAAATGTCATAATATAGGGTTTTCCACATTGCATTCATAAAGATATACTCAAGACCTCCATTTAAACAGCTTCAAATCAGAGTTTTTAGTTGAAGGGCTTTTGATGTAGAACTTCTCACATAGAAAACAATTTAATTAGTGTCAGTTTGGCTCCATTTGAGTTAACAAGAATTTGTGTGGTTTTATTTCTAAGAAATCATCTCCACTGAGTTTGCAATGTACTTCCCCCATCACTATCACCATTCTTAAGACAAATACCAATTGCATCTGTTAAAGAGAGTGCAGCAAAATGGCAAGGGAGCTTACTTTGATCAAGTTTGGAGTCCTGAATTTTGTCAATTCTAATTGGAAGGACTAATGCTAAAGTTGAAACTCCAATACTTTGGCCACCTCATGTGAAGAGCTGACTCATTTGAAAAGACCTTAATGCTGGGAGGGATTGGGGGCAGGAGGAGAAGGGGACGATAGTGGATGAGATGGTTGGATGGCATCATCAACTTGATGGACATTAGTTTGGGTAAACTCCGGGTGTTGGTGATGGACAGGGAGGCCTCGCGTGCTGTGGTTCATGGGGTCACAAAGAATTGGACACGACTGACTGAACTGAAATGAACTGAACTGAACTGAAAGGAGGATATTTTGCAAATTGTTGCTTTACTGACCTCAGGCCCATCCTTATTGTTTCTCTTTCAAAAAAGTTAATTGACTTCAGATTTGCTGAAACCTTAGATTACCTTGGAAATAAATATCACAGCAGTTAACACTCAATAACATTTAGTTGACTAAGCAATTTAGTAATTAATTAACTGAGTTTTTTAACATGAGGGTCTAACACGATGTGCTTTGCTTCTTTTAGTAATGTAAACCAAGGCAACTGCCTCAAAGGCATTTCTTCTTCTATGGTCGTATTCAGATATTCTGTAATAAACTGATTGGAAAAAAAAATCAAACAATATGCATCCATTAGAAAATCCTAGCTCAGGTATCTTGTTAAAATTTTTGAAACATTAATACAGCCTCTGGAGTCAGAGTACTGACTTTATTTTTATTTTATTTTTTTTTCAGAGTACTGACTTTAAATCTTCATCTATAAATATATATAGCAATAAAACCAAACTCACAATGTGTTATCATGAACAGATGAGATTCAGATACAGAGCACTTAGAGAAGTGTTAGGCATATGGGAAAGCATTCAATATTAGATACTATTGCTTTATTATTCTATTATTGTTCTGCAACAAATTATCCTGTATTTAACCATATTATCCCATGGCTTCCCTGCTGGCTCAGTGGTAAAGAATCTGCCTGCAATGCAAAAGACATAAAAGATGCAGATTCAATCCCTGGGTTGGGAAGATCCCTTGGAGGAGGGCATAACAATCCACTCCATTATGCTGCCTGGAAAATCCCATGGACAGAGGAGTTTGGCATGGTAGTACATTCCATAGTGTCACAAAGATTCATACACGACTGAAGCAATTTAGCACTAATATATATATATATATACACACACACACACACATATATATATAGCATGCTATATATGTATGTATATATATGGGAAATCCTGCCTTGGAAATCCAATAAACAGGAGTTTTACAGGTACAGTCCATGGGGTCCCAAGAGTAGGACAAAACTCAGTGACTAAATTGACCACTGACCAATGTTTATAAATACATGTATAATATATACAAATATATGACATAATATTACACTATACACTAAATTTCTTCACTTCCCAGATAAAGTAGCTGAGGCTTAGTGTAGTTACAAAAATGGCTAGTGTCATAAGAATGCATGTTTTGGATTGGGACTCAAACCTAAGTAACTGACATAATGTTATATCACTTTTGTCCATGCACTTGTAAACTGTGAGTTTTCCCAGAGGGAGATTCTTTCTCTGATGTTAAGTCACTTCAGCCATGTCTCCTTTTGACCCTAAAACCATAGCTTACCAGGCTCCTCTGTCCATGGCAGGAGAATTCTTTACCACTTGCACCACCTGGAAAGCACCTCTTTCTCTAATGACAAATCTTATGATTTGAAGAATCAAGAAAATTCACAGGAACTATTTCTGGTTTACCAGAGAAAATAAAGAAAAGAAGTGGGAAGCAATTGCTGGTAAGCTTGGAATTTAAAAACCAAAATCCCAAATGCCTGGTAGATAAATTAATATAAATATGCAAAGTAGATTAAGTGGAAGAATGATGGGGCTCATGCTTAAGTAGAGAATATCAATTTATATCACTTTGATTCTTTTCATGTAGAAATGTGAATACACTATAACTTTAACCAATTTTCTCACCAAGAGCCTGGCATCCACATATTTATCTGGTTTTTAAAATAGGAATTATTTCAAAATGGTTTAAAGCAGTGTAAAGATGTAAACAAAGCAGTTCTACAGATTGAATTTGGCCAATAGGTCACCAGTGCATAATCTCTCTAAAATAAATTGTGAAGCACAGACCCCTGAGTGATGAATTTCTGTCAAACAGTTGTATTTATAAAAACTAAATACTTTTTAATAGCATCTTCCTAAATAAGTTTCTCATACATGAGGAGTTGCACTCACTGAAGAAATTCCACTTGGAGACTCAGCCTTACTCAGATAGTGAATGCATTGCAGTCAAGCTAGGAGATGGAAAAGGAGTTCTAGCTGCCCTCAGTTGTGAATGCTCTTGTAGTCTTGCTTTTTCAAGAGCAGATAAGACACCCTTTAGTAAGGTCCTGGTCATTGACTCACTCACTTATCATATATCCCACAGTTTCATCCCCCAAAATATGTCCATCAATCTTTTATACCTATTTTGTCCTAATTTCTTGATTTACCTGGAGTGGAATACTGTAACGGACATCTCTCTCCTAGATGAAATTCTGAAAACAAACAAACAAACAAAATCTTTGCCCAGTCTTTTCTTACTCTCTTTAGTTATTTAGAATCCAAATTCATCCTAAATAGACATCCTTGAGGGGGAAAAAAAAAGAAATTCACTACCTCCTACCTCACAAGCCTTTATTTTGCCTGAAGATTTCTACAGCTGAACTTCTTCACTTGATTGCTTACCTCAATGCTGACAGTAGCAAAATGACTCAGATATACTATTTAACACTAACATTTCTACCACAAAATTTTGTTTTTATTGTCACATAAGTGTAACCCTGAGTGAAAGTGAAAGTTGCTCAGTCATGTCTGACTCTTTGCAACTCCATGGACTGTATAGTTCCTGGAATTCTCCAGGCCAGAATACTGGAGTGAGTAGCCTTTCCTTTCTCCAGGGGGTCTTCCCAACACAGGGATCAAATCCAGGTCTCCCGCATTGCAGGCAGATTCTCTACCAGCTGAGCCATAAGAGAAGCCTAAGAATACTGGAGTGAGTAGCCTATCAATTCTCCAGCTTCTCTTCCTGACCCAGAAATCAAACTAGGTTATCCTACATTGCAGGCAGATTCTTTACCAACTGATCTATGAGGGAAGCCCTGTAACCTTGAGGTATGTACTTAAATTTTGATTTTTTTTTTATGCATACAGACTGTAAAACCATTATATCATGTCATACAAAAAAAAATTTAGATCCATAATTCAAAAAGAAACGTGTAACCCAGTGTTCATTGCAGTACTATTAAAAATAGACAAGATATAGAGGCAACCTAAATGTCCATCAACAGATGAATGGTAAAGAATATGTGGTACATATATATATTGGAATGTTACTCAGTCATGAAAAGGAATGAAAATAGGCCATTTCTTATGATGTGGATAAACATGGAGTCTGTCATAAGGAGTGTAGTAAATCAGAAAGAGAAAAACAAATATCGTATACTGATGAAGATATACAGAATCTAGAAAAATGGTACTGTTGAATCTTTGCAGGGCATATAGACCAAGACATAGAGGATGGACTTCTGGGCATAGAGGGAGAAGGGGAAGGTGAGATGAATTGAGAGAGAAGTATTGAGTTATATACATTGCGATGTTTAAAATAATTAGTGGGAACTGCTTAATAGTACAAGAAGTTCAGCTCAGAGCTCTGTGATGACCTAGAGGGTTGAGACAACGGGTAGGAGAGGAAGATCAATAGGGAATATACAAATATCCATATATATAGCTGATTCACTTTGTTGTACAGTAGAAACTAACACAACCTTTAAAGCAATTAAATTCCAATAGAAAAGAAACAACAGATGATAAATGCCAGAAATGAAATAAAATCAGTTTTTCCCCCTTCATCTCAAAAATAATAAAATACTTAGGAATATATCAACCTGAAGAAATAAAAAATCTATATATAGAAAACTATAAAACAAGACTGATGAAAGAAATCAAAAAGGATACAAATAGATGGAGAAATATATCATGTTCATGGATTGGATGACTCAATATAGTGAAAATGAGTATACTACCTAAAGCAATCTATAGATTCAATGCAATCCCTATCAAAATACTAACTTTTTTTTTTTTACAGAAAAAGAACAAATAATTTCACAATGTGTATGGAAATACAAAAAGCCTCAAATAGCCAAAGTAATCTTGAGAAAGACGAATAGAACAGTAGGAACCATTCTGCCTAACTTCAGGCTCTACTACAAATCTACAGTCATCAGCACAGTATATGTTCAGTTCAGTCACTCTGTCGTGTCTGACTCTTTGGGATAACATGAATTGCAGCACGCCAGGCCGCCCTGTCCATCACCAACTCCCGGAGTTCACCCAAACTCTTGTTCATTGAGTTGGTTATGCCATCCAGCCATCTCATCCTCTGTCATCCCCTTCTCCTTCTGCCCCCAATCCCTCCCAGCATTAGAGTCTTTTCCAATGAGTCAACTCTTCACATGAGGTGGCCAAAGTATTGGAATTTCAGCTTTAGCATCAGTCCTTCCAAAGAACACCCAGGACTGATCTCCTTTAGAATGGACTAGCTGGTTCTCCTTGCAGTTCAAGGGACTCTCAAGAGTCTTCTCCAACACCACAGTTCAAAACCTTCAATTCTTCAGCATTGAGCTTTCTTCATAGTCCAACTTTCACATCAATACATGACCACTGAAAAAACCATAGCTTTGACTAGACAGACCTTTGTTGGCAAAGTAATGCCTCGATTTTCAATATGCATCTAGGTTGGTCATAACTTTCCTTCCAAAGAGTAAGTATCTTTTAATTTCATGGCTGAAATCACCATCTGCAGTGATTTTGGACACCCAAAAAGTAGTCTAACACTGTTCCCCCATCCATTTCCCAAGAAGTGATGGGACCAGATGCCATGATCTTTGTTTTCTGAATGTTGAGCATTAAGCCAACTTTTTCACTCTCCTCTTTCACTTTCACCAAGAAGCTTTTTAGTTCCTCTTCACCCATAAGGGTGGTGTCATCTGCATGTCTGAGGTTATTGAGATTTCTGCCAGCAATCTTGATTCCAGCTTGTGGTTCCTCCAGCCCAGCGTTTCTCATGATGTACTCTGTATATAAGTTAAGTATGGAATTCCCATTGAGCTATGTCAAATCCTGAAATATGATGCTGTGAAAGTGCTGCACTCAATAAGCCAGCAAATTTGGAAAACTCAGCAGTGACCACAGGACTGGAAAAGGTCAGTTTTCATTCCAATCCTAAAGAAAGGCATGCCAAAGAATGCTCAAACTACCACACAATTGTACTCATCTCACATGCTAGTAAAGTAATGCTCAAAATTCTCCAAGCCAGGCTTCAGCAGCATGTGAACCGTGAACTTCCAGATGTTCAAGCTCAATTTAGAAAAGACAGAGGAACCAGAGATCAAATTACCAACATCTGCTGGATCATCAAAAAAAGCAAAAGAGTTCCAGAAAAACGTCTATTTCTGCTTTCTTGACTATTCCGAAGCCTTTGACTGTGTGGATCACAATAAACTGTGGAAAATTCTGAAAGAGATGGGAATACCAGAACACTTGACCTGCCTCTTGAGAAACCTGTATGCAGATCAGGAAGCAACAGTTAGAACTGGACATGGAACAATAGACTGGTTCCAAATAGGTATTGTACTGGCATAAAGACAGGAATATAGATCAATGGAACAAAATAGAAAGCCCAGAGATAAATCCACACACATATGGACATCTTATCTTTGACAAAGGAGACAAGAATGACAATGGAGAAAGGACAATCTCTTTAACAAGTGCTGCTGGGAAAACTGGTCAACTACTTGTAAAAGAATGAAACTAGAGCACTTTCTAACACCATACCCAAAAATAAATTCAAAATGGATTAAAGATCTAAACATAAGTCCAGAAACTATAAAATTCTTAGAGGAAAACATAGGCAAACACTCTCACATAAATTACAGCAGGATCCTCTATGACCCACCTCTCAGAGTAACAGAAATAAAAGCAAAAATAAACAAATGGGACTTAATTAAACTTAAAATATTTTGTGCAAAGAAGGAAACTATAAGCAAAGTGAAAAGACAGCCTTCAGAATGGAAGAAAATAGTAGCAAACAAAGCAACTGACAAAAAATTAATCTCAAAAATACACAAGCAACTCCTGCAGATCAATTCCAGAAAAATAAATGAGCAAATCAAAAAATGGGCCAAAGAACTAAACAGAAAGTTCCTCAAAGAAGACATACAGATGGCAATCAGAGACATCAACTAGTCAAGGCTATGGTTTTTCCAGTAGTCATGTATGGATGTGAGAGTTGGACTGTGAAGAAGACTGAGCACGAATAATTGATGCTTTTGAACTGTGATGTTAGAGAAGACTCTTGAGAGTCCCTTGGACTGCAAGGAGATCCAACCAGTCCATTCTGAAGGAGATCAGCCCTGGGGTTTCTTTGGAAAGAATGATGCCAAAGCTGAAACTCCAGTACTTTGGCCACCTTATGCGAAGAGTTGACTCATTGGAAAATACTTTGATGCTGGGAGGGATTGGGGGCAGGAGGAGAAGGAGACGACAGAGGATGAGATGGCTAGATGGAATCACTGACTCGATGGATGTGAATCTGAGTGAATTCTGGGAGTTGGTGATGGACAGGAAAGCCTGGCGTGCTGTGATTCATGGGGCTGCAGAGTCGAACATGACTGAGCGACTGAACTGAACTGAATAGACCCATGAAAAGATGCTCAGCATCACTTATTTTCATATAAATGCAAATCAAAACCACAATGAGTACCATCTCACGCCAGCCAGAATGGCTGCTATCCAAGAATCTACAAACAATAAACCCTCTTACACTGTTGGTTAGAATGCAAACTAGTGCAGCCACTATGGAGAACAGTGTGGAGATTCCTTAAAAAACTGGAAATAGAACTGCCTCATGACCCAGCAATCCCATTGCTGGGCATACACACTGAGGAAACCAGAATTGAAAAAGACACATGTACCCCAAAGTACATCACAGCACTGTTTACAATAGTCAGGAAATGGAAGCAACCTAGATGTTCATTGGCAGATGAATGGATAAGAAAGCTGCGGTACATATACATAATGGAATATTACTCAGCCATTAAAAATAATAGTTTTGAATCAGTTCTAATGAGGTGGATAAAACTGGATACTATTATACAAAGTGAAGTAAACCAGAAAGAAAAACACCAATACAGCATATTAACACATATATATGGAATTTAGAAAGATGGTAATGATAACCCTATATGTGAGAGAGCAAAAGAGACACAAATGTATAGTACAGTCATTTGGACTCTGTGGGAGAAGGTAAGGGTGGGATAATCTGAGAGAATAGCATTGAAACATGTATATTATCATATGTGAAATAGATCTCCAGTCCAGGTTCGATGCGTGAATTAGGGTGCTCAGGGCTGGTGCACTGGGATGATCCAGAGGAATGGGAAGAGGAGGGAGGTGAGAAGGGGGTTTAGGATGGGGAACACATGTAAACTCATGGTTGACTAGTGTCAATGTATGAAAAAAACCACTACAATATTGTAAAGTAATTAGCTTCCAATTAAAATAAATATATTTTATAAACAAGAAAAATAATTAAAAATTAAATTACTTTCTAGAAAGTACTGTGCCTCCATTTTGTTATTTATAATAATTTCTATAGTTTTCTCGCTAAAGAAATACAATACAGAGATATTTGATTGCATTTAGGGTGTTGGGAAAATTCCCTTCTTCTAAAGATAATCACTCCTAAAGTGTGATTCAGTTCAGTTCAGTTCAGTTCAGTCGTCAGTCGTGTCTGACTCTTTCCAACCCCATAAATCACAGCACACCAGGCCTCCCAATCCATCACAAACTCCTGGAGTTTTGCTTTTTCCATGATCCAGGGGATGTTGGCAATTTGATCTCTGGTTCCTCTGCCTTTTCTAAAGCCAGCTTGAACATCAGGGAGTTCATGGTTCACATATTGCTGAAGTCTGGCTTGGAGAATTTTGAGCATTACTTTACTAGTATGTGAGATGAGTGAAATTGTGTGGTAGTTTGAGCATTCTTTGGCATTGCACACAATGGAGTATTATTCAGCCATTAAAAAGAATACATTTGAATCCACATTGAAGGTGGATGAAACGGGAGCCGATTATACAGAGTGAAGTAAGCCAGAAAGGAAAACACCAGTACAGTATACTAACACATATATATGAAATTTAGAAAAATGTTAATGATAACCCTGTATGTGAGACAGCAAAAGAAACACAGATGTATAGAACCGACTTTTGGACTCTGAGGGAGAGGGAGAGGGTGGGATGATTTGGGAGAATGGCATTTAAACATGTATACTATCATGTAAGAAATGAATCGCCAGTCTATGTTTGATTCAGGACACAGGATGCTTGGGGCTGGTACACGGGGATGATCCAGAGAGATGATGTGAGGCGGGAGGTGGGAGGGGGGGTTCAGGATAGGGAACTCATGTACATCAGTGGTGGATTCATGTCAATGTATGGCAAAACCAATACAGTAATGTAAAGTAAGATAAAGTAAAAATAAAAATTAAAAGAGAGAGAGAGAGAGAGAGATAGGTTGGATCCCTGTGTCCCAGAGGAGGGTATGGCAATTCATTCCAATATTCTTGCCTGGAGAGTCCCATGAACATATTAGCCTGATGGGCTATAGTACATATGGTCACAGAGTTAGACACGACTGAATCAACTTATTACACACACACAGACCACATAAAGCAATTTAAGCTAATCTAATGTAATGCACTTAAAATGTTTCAAAAGATTGCTTAGAAAATGTAAAGGATTTGTAACATATACAAAGACTCTTCCTCCTCTCCCCCTGCAGGAAAATAAAATGATCATAGGCCATTATGGAAAACAATTTTATCATGATAAAACATCTATTTTCTTACTAAGGCAATCAGTAAAATAACTAGAATGAGGAATTGAATTAAATTTATTTTCACATGTCATTCTTCATACCAAATGCCTCCAAATGTGAGAGACAAAATAATGAGACAACATTTATTCAGTATTTGTAATGATATTTTCAAACTTTGTGTGCCTCACTGGATTGATCTGTGATTTTTATAAAAAGTCAACAAAGTAGATGGTGCTTTCCCTGTCCTGTTTTCTTTAATTTAATTTTTGGTTTTGCTTTTCATTTTCATTCACAGAGAATTTGTTGCAGGTAAAGCAAGGCAATGCAAGAAGAAGAGGTGGATAAGGATGTGTGTGATCAGGGAGTGATTCCAAACCTTTTATTTACAATGAGGGCAATGAGGGACTAAACATCAAGAATTCAAGATCAGTATTTAATTTGTTGAAGACTGACAGAGGCATTGGGTAAAAATCAAGGCTTTGTGAGAGTCTAGATGAATCTTTGTGGAAAAGGGGCCAAGTTATTTTCTTTTTATTTTAAGTTTTTAATTAATTTATTTATTTTAATTGGGAGATAATTATAACTGATTTTTTTGCCATACATTAACATGAATTGACCACAGGTATACATGTGTCCCTCTTCACCATTTTTTTTTAATGTACTGCCAGATCAAAGGAATAATGTAAACAATTTTACCTCTTTTTAATGCCCAAATTCAAAACACATAGCATTATGGTACCCTTCAAAATTTAATAAGGAATTTCTCATAATACCCTAGCAAAGTATCAAGGCCAGTTGAGTTACTGATTGCCCATTGTGGGGAATTATGCATTACTCAAGAGTGCACAGATAAATGATAAATTATGTAGTCTGTCACTAGGAAATGTGAAGATCTCTTTCTAAATGTTTAGCTGATGACTGATGGACAATTTTTGATATCATATTTCCCACACACAACTACCACAGTGAGTGGTACGATAATAAGAAAAAAAAATAGAAAATGAGAATGTGGAGAAAGAAATATTTCATTTCTTTGGAACCCAATGACACATTAAAACAAAATTATTATGTGTAACATGATGGTTATTACTAATATTTTAAAAGTAAAAATCATCTTACAAAGAACATAGTGAACACTCTTATCAACACCTTTTGTCTTGTACTTAAATATTAAACAAAGGTCATTTAAGCACTTATGCCCTTAAAATATTACTTTTTCTTTGGATCTAATAGTGATGATGCAAAACAATTTCCCCTAAAATCAAGTATCTTGAACTTGTACAAGTATTGTCAATACAATCAAGGAAGGCAAAATGGAGACTTTTTTATACTTCAAAAACACCACCTAAGTGTTACAAGCATAGTAATCTTTTTCTCATGATTACTTCAAAGATTATGGAATCTAAATCAAGTTATGTAGTTCAATGTTTTCCATTTATTCCATATACATTTAAAATATATGGGCCTCCCTGTTGGCTCAGATGGTAAAGAATCTGCCTCCAATGCAGAAAAGGCCCAGATTTGATCCCTGGGTCAGGAAGATTCCTTGGAGAAGGAAACATATACCTTCTCTAGTATTCTTGTTAGAGAATTCTATGGACAGAGAAGCCTGGTGAATTACAGTCCATGGGGTTACAAAGAGTTGGACATGATTGAGTGAAAAACAATATGCAATTTATGTAACACTAAACTCAAGTCTTGTGTCTAGAATTCTTTCTATGGATGAATACTTCAAAATAACTATTGGAAAACTATTAATTTTTATGAAATTCTACGAATCAAATTTCAGAAGCCATCATTTATATGATGAACCTATGACTTTCCAAATTACTTTGAAGTATTATACAGAAATACTCTTTTTGTCCTTTGTTTTTGCCTTATTGTTGTATGGCATGCTGTTGCTGCTGCTGCTGCTGCAAAGTCGCCTCAGTTGTGTCCAACTCTGTGCGACCCCGTAGACAGCAGCCCACCGGCTCCCCCGTCCCTGGGTTGCTATTTATTATTAAAAAACAAATCTCAAAGTAAGAAACAGGAGTGCTATTAGATATATCTGTCCACATCCAAGATTTTCTTTAATGATTAAAGAACAATATTTTAGAAGTTATTAGTGAATGAACTTAGTGACAAAGAATTTAAACTGCTAGAAATACTTTTGAAACACATTTATAGCTTTTAATTTATTTACTTTATTATCAAATTTACATTTTTGTAAAGCACTTAAAGTCTTGTCCTTTTTTTCTCTTTTTTTCTTCTAAGTCATATATAATAAAATTATCTCAAATTAATTTTTCTGTTTGTGTGACACAATCATAAAAGAAGATTGAAATTTATTTTTACTATTTACTAATTTATGTGGTAGGAATAGACTTTTTAAATAATCTCAAATATATAACATACGTAACTCTCAGAAAGATTTTAAACATTGACTTTTATCATAATTTATAATAAAATAAACAGAAAATTATTTACCCAGACTACCCTTCTCAGAGCATAATGAGAATGTAGTTGGCATGCTTCTTACTTCTAGCACTTGCTAGATAGGTGCAAAGCTAGTTTCGGTTTTTGCACTGTTGAAATTTGCAGTTTGATAATGGAATGAAAAAGTGAAACTGAAAATGTTTGTGACTGCATGGACACTAGTCTGTCAAGTTCTTCTGTCCATGGAATTCTCCAGGCAAGAATACTGAAGTGGGTTGTCATTTCCTTCTCCAGGGACTCATCCCAACCTAGGGATCTAAGTCAGGTCTCCTGCATTGCAGGCAGTTACTTTATCATCTGAGCCACTGTTCTTAATAAATGTGGTTATGCCATATATCATTTTAATGCACATTTCTTCCTTTTTTTTTGGGGGGGTGCTAATGACATTATTTGCTGTTTATTTTATATTTATTTTAGACTAGGGAAATGAGGTTAGACAAAAAGCATGTTTGAGTAATTTTCTTATTTGAGTTCAAAATGGGTCATGAAGCAGTGGAGACAACTCACAACATCAAAACACATTTTGCCCAGGAAATGCTAACAAGAATACAGTGCAGTGGTGGTTCAAGAAATTTTGCAAAGAAGCCATAAGCCTTGAAGATGTGGGTGTAATGATCAACCATTAGAATTTGCTGACCAACTGACAGCAATCATCATAGCTGGTCCTCTACAACTGCACAAGAAGTTACTAAAGAACATGAAGCAAATTTTAAAGGTGAGAAAGCTAAGTAAGTGGGTACTTCATGAGCTGATTGAAAAAAAAATTGTAATTTTGAAGTGTCATCTTCTCTTATTCTGTGCAACAAACTGTTCTCAATCACATTTTCATATGTTTTGAAAAGTGGATTTTATATGGCAGCCAGCAATGAACAGCTCAGTAGTTTCTCTGAGAAGAAGATCCAAAGCACCTTCCAAAGCCAAACGTTCATCAAGATCATGATCACTGTTTGGCAGACTGTCGCCCATCTGATCTACTACATCTTTTTGAATACCAGTGAAACCATTACATCTGACATGTATGCTCAGCAAATTGTTGAAATGCACCAGAAACTGCAATGCCTGGAGCCAGTATTAGTCAACAGAAAAGACTCAATTCTCCACGACAATGCCTAACTGCACATCACATAACCAATGCTTCAAAAGTTGAATGAATTTGGCTATGGAGTTTTGCCTCATTCACCATATTCACCACCTGACCTCTCACCAACTGACTACCACTTTTTCCGTCATTTTGAAAACTTTTTGCAGGGAAAATGCTTCCACAACCAATAGGATGCAGAAAATGCTTTCCAAGATTTCACCAAATCCCTAAGCATGGATTTTTATGTTATAGAAATAAATCAACTTATTTTTTATTGGTAGAAGTGTGTTTATTGTAATAGTTCTTATTTTGATTAATAAAGATTTGTCTGAGTCTAATTATAGTGAATTAAAATTCATAATGCAAAATCACAGTAACATTTGGACCAGCCTAAATTGGACCTTGCTTCTATCACCAGTCACATCCACAACTGGGTTTTGCTTTTGCTTTGGCTCCTCCCTTCATTCTTTCTTGAGTTATTTTTTCACTGATCTCCTGTAGCATATTGGGCACCTACCGACCTGGGGAGTTCATCCTTCAGTGTCCTCTCTTTTTGCCTTTTCATACTGTTTATGTTGTTCTCAAGGCAAAAATACTGAAGTAGTTTGCCATTCCCTTCTCCAGTTGGCCACATTCTGTCAAACTATATGCCATATGATGTTACAATAGGAAGACATTTTTGAATAGAATGAGTACTGAGATATCTAATATAATCACAGTGTATATAAACAGTATCCTATCATTATGAAAATTCGACTAGAAGCACAAAGAGTTACATAATTTCTCAGTTTGAATGATGTTTATCTTACCCAACTTATAATCATAAAATGTATATATAAATGTATAGTATATATAAATACATGCTGCAGGGTTAGGGGCACTGAGTGTAGCAGTATGTGCATGGGACTTTTGGAAGGAGGTTGCCATTATCTTCACTACCTCCACCATAGTTTAGACTCAGGTCAAATAACAGGGAGGGAACACAGCTAGCCATTCAACAGAAAATTGGATTAAAGATTTATTGAACACGGCCCAACAGTTCAGTTCAGTTCAGTCGCGCAGTCGTGTCCGACTCTTTGCGACCCCATGAATCGCAGCACGCCAGGCCTCCCTGTCCATCACCAATTCCCAGAGTTCACTCAGACTCATGTCCATTGAGTCTGCGATGCCATCCAGCCATCTCATCCTCGGTCGTCCCCTTCTCCTCCTGCCCCCAATCCCTCTCAGCATCAGAGTCTTTTCCAATGAGTCAGCTCTTCGCATGAGGTGGCCAAAGTACTGGAGCTTCAGTTTTAGCATCATTCCTTCCAAAGAAATCCCAGGATTCATCTCCTTCAGAATGGACTAGTTGGATCTCCTTGCAGTCCAAGGGATTCTCAAGACTCTTCTCCAACACCACAGTTCAAAAGCATGAATTCATCAGTGCTCAGCCTTCTTCACAGTGCAAGTCTCATATCCGTACATGAACACAGGAAAAAATAGCCTTGACTAGATGGACCTTAGTTGGCAAAGTAATGTCTCTGCTTTTGAATATATTATCTAGGTTGGTCATAACTTTTCTTCCAAGGAGTAAGCATCTTTTAATTTCATGGCTGCAGTCACCATCTGCAGTGATTTTGGAGCCCAGAAAAATAAAGTCTGACACTGTTTCTACTGTTTCCCCATCTATTTCCCAGAAAGTGATGGGACCAAATGCCATGATCTTCGTTTTCTGAATGTTGAGCTTTAAGCCAACTTTTTCACTCTCCTCTTTCACCTTCAACAAGAGGCTTTTTAGCTCCTCTTCACTTTCTGCCATGGGGTGGTGTCATCTGCATATCTGAGGTTATTGATATTTCTCCCGGCAATCTTGATTCCAGCTTGTGTTTTAGAACAAAACACAGTTTCCCCACTCAGTCTCTCCTATCAGGAAGCTTTCATAAGCCTCTTATCCTTATCCAACAGAGGGCAGACAGACTGCAAACCACAATCACAGAGAACTAACCAATCTGATCACATGGACCACAGCCTTGTCTAACTAAATGAAACTATGAGCCCAGCCATGTAAGGCAACTGAAAATGCATGGGTCATGGTGGAGAGTGCTGAACAAAACATGGTTCAGTGGAGAAAGGAATGGCAAACCACTTCAGTATTCTTGCCTTCAGAACCTCATGAACAGTATGAAAAGACAAACAGAGAGAACACTGAAAGATGAACTCTCCAGGTCAGTATGTGCCCAATATACTACTGGAGATCAATGGAGAAACAACTCCAGAAAGAATGAAAAGAAGGAGCCCAAGCCAAAAAAAAAAAAAAAAAACCACCCAGTTGTGGATGTGACTGGTGATGGAAGCAAGTTCTGATACTCTAAAGAGCAATAGTGCATAGGAACCTGGAATGTTACATCCATAAATCAAGGCAAATTGAAAGTGGTCAAACAGGAGATGGCAAGAATGAACACTGACATTTTAAGAATCAACAAACTAAAATTGACTTGAATGGGTGAACTTAACTCAGATGCCATTATATCTACTACTGTGACAGGAATCCCTTAGAAGAAATGGAATAGCTATCATGGTCAACAAGAGTCCAAAATGCAGTACTTGGATGCAATCTCAAAAAACAACAGAAGGATGTCTGTTCATTACAAGGCAAACCATTCAATATCATGATAATCCAAGTCTATGCCCTAACCAGTAATGCTGAAGAAGCTGAAACTGAAAGGTTCTATGAAGACCTACAAGACCTTCTAGAAGTAACACCCCAAAAAGGTATCCTTTTCATTATAGGGGACTGGAATGTAAAAGGAGAAAGTCAATAAATAGCTGGAGTAACAGGCAAATTTGTTCTTGGAGTACAGAATGAAGCACAGCAAAAGCTAACAGAGTTTGTCAAAAACACAGTTGCCATAGCAAACACCCTCTTCCAACAACACAAGAGAAGACTCTACACAAGGACATAACCAGATTGCCAATACCAAAATCAGATTGATTATATTCCTCACAGCCAAAGATGGAGAAGCTCTATTCATTTAGCAAAAACAAGACCGGGAGCTGAAAGTGGCTCAGATCATGAACTCCTTATTGCCAAATTAAGATTTAAATTGAAAAAGGAAGGGAAAACCAACAGACCATTCATATATGACCTAAATCAAATCCATTACAAGTATACAATGGAAGTGATCAATAGATTCAAGGGGCTAGATCTGATGGAGAGAGTGCCTGAAGAAATGTGGACAGAAGTTCGTGACATTGTACAGGAGGCAATGATCAAGACCATCCCCAAGATAAAGAAATGCAAAAAGGAAAAAGGGCTGTCTGAGGACGCCTTACAAACAGCTATGAAAAGAAGAGAAGCGCAAGGCAAAGTAGAAAAGGAAAGATATACCCATTTGAATGCAGAGTTTCAAAGAATACCAAGGAGAGATAAGAAAGACTTCCTCAGTGATCAATGCAAAGAAATAGAGGAAAACAACAGAATGGAAAAGACTAGAAGTCTCTTCATGAAAATTACAGACACCAAGGGAAAAGTCATGCAAAGATGGCACAATAAAGGACAGAAATGGTATGGACATAACAGAAACAGATGATATTAAGAGGAGGTGGAAAGAATACACAAAAGAACTACACAAAAATATCTTCACAACACAAATAATAAAGATGGTATGATCACTCACCTAGAGCTAGACATTCTGGAATGCAAAGTCAGCTGGGCCTTGCTGCTGCTTCTAAGTCACTTCAGTCGCATCCAACTCTGTGTGACCTCATAGACGGCAGCCCACCACTCTCCCCTGTCCCTTGGATTCTCCAGGCAAGAACACTGCAGTGGGTTGCCATTTCCTTCTCCAATGCATGAAAGTGAAAAGTGAAAGTCAAGTCGATCAGTCGTGTCCGACTCTTAACGACCCCACAGACTGCAGCCTACCAGGCTCCTCCACTCATGTGATTCTCTAGGCAAGATTACTAGAGTGGGTTGCCATTGCCTTCTCCACAACTGGCTCTTAGAAACCATGATCTTGAACAAAGCTAGTGGAGGTGATGGGATTCCAGTTGAGCTATTTCAAATCCTAAAAAAATGATGCTGTGAAAGTGCTGCACTCAATATGCCAGCAAATTTGGAAAACTCAGCAGTGGTCACAGGACTGGAAAAGTCAGTTTTCACTCCAATCCCAAAGAATTGCAATGCCAAAGAATGCTCACACTGCTGCACAGTTTCACTCATCTCACATGATAGCAAAGTAGGCAGAATTCAACAGTAGTACTCTAGTACTCTTGCCTAGAGAATCCCATGGGTGGAGGAGCCTGGTAGGCTGCAGTCCATGGGGTCATTAAGAGTTGGACACAACTGATCGACTTGACTTTCACTTTTCATTTTCATGCATTGGAAAACTTTCACATGTTCAAGCTGGATTTAGAAAAGGCAGAGGAACCAGAGATCAAACTGCCAGCATTAATTGTATCTTGGAAAAATCAAGAGATTTCCAGAAAAATCTACTTCTGCTTTAATGATAATGCCAAAGCCTTTGACTGAGTGGATAAAAAAAAAAAAAAAAAAAAAAAAAAACTGTGAAAAAATCTTCAAGAGGTGGGAATACCAGACCACCTGGCCTGCCTCCTGAGAAATATGTATGCAGGCCAAGAAGCAACAATTAGAACTGGATATGGAACAGCAGACTGTTTCTGAATTGGGAAAGGAATACAAGGCTGTATATTGTCATCCTGCTTATTTAACTTATATGCAAAGTACATCATGAGAAACGCTGGACTGGATAAAGCACAAACTGGACTCAAGACTGCCAGGAGAAATATCAATAACCCCAAATGTGCAGATAAAAAAAAAAAAAAAAAAAAAAAAAAACTGTCAAAAAATCTTCAAGAGGTGGGAATACCAGACCACCTGGCCTGCCTCCTGAGAAATATGTATGCAGGCCAAGAAGCAACAATTAGAACTGGATATGGAACAGCAGACTGTTTCTGAATTGGGAAAGGAATACAAGGCTGTATATTGTCATCCTGCTTATTTAACTTATATGCAAAGTACATCATGAGAAACGCTGGACTGGATAAAGCACAAACTGGACTCAAGACTGCCAGGAGAAATATCAATAACCCCAAATGTGCAGATGACAGGACACTTATGGCAGAAAGCAAAGAACTAAAGAGACTCTTGATGAAAGTGAAAGAGGAGAGTGAAAATGTTGGCTTAAACTTCAACATTCAGAAAACTAAGATAATTGAATCTGGTCCCATCACTTCATGGCAAATTTCCATGGGAAACAATGGAAACAGAGACAGATTTTTTTTTGAGGGGGTTCCAAAATCACTGCAGATGGTGACTACAGCCATGAAATTAAAAGATGCTTGCTCATTGAAAGAAAAGCTATATCCAAACTAGACAGCATATTAAAAAGCATGATGATGTGATGACTAATCTAGAGCCAGACATCTTGGAATGTGAAGTCAAGTGGGCCTTAGAAAGCATTACTATGAACAGAGCTAGTGGAGGTGATGGAATTCCCGTTGAGCTGTTTCAAATCCTGAAAGATGATGCTGTGAAAGTGCTGCACTCAATATGCCAGCAAATCTGGAAAACTCAGCAGTGGCCACAGGACTGGAAAAGGTCAGTTTTCATTCCAATTCCAAAGAAAGGCAAGGCCAAAGAATGCTCAAACTACTGCACAATTGCACTCATCTCACATGCTAGTAAAGTAATGCTCAAAATTCTCCAAGCCAGACTTCAGCAATACGTGAACCGTGAACTTCCTGATGTTCAAGCTAGTTTTAGAAAAGGCAGAGGAGCCAGAGATCAAATTGCCAACATCCGCTGGATCATGGAAAAAGCAAGAGAGTTCCAGAAAAACATCTATTTCTGCTTTATTGACTATGCCAAAGCCTTTGACTGTGTGGATCACAGTAAACTGTGGAAAATTCTGAAAGAGATGGGAATACCAGACCACCTGACCTGCCTCTTGAGAAATCTGTATGCAGGTCAGGAAGCAACAGTTAGAACTGGACATGGAACAACAGACTGGTTCCAAATAGGAAAAGGAGTACGTCAAGGCTGTATATTGTCACCCTGCTTATTTAACTTCTATGCAGAGTACATCATGAGAAATGCTGGACTGGAAGAAACACAAGCTGGAATCAAGATTGCCAGGAGAAATATCAATAACCTCAGATATGTAGATGACACCACCCTTATGGCAGAAAGTGAAGAGGAGCTAAAAAGCCTCTAGTTGAAAGTGAAAGAGGAGAGTGAAAAAGTTGGCTTAAAGCTCAACATTCAGAAAACGAAGATCATGACATCTGGTCCCATCACTTCATGGGAAACAGATGGGGAAACAGTAGAAACAGTGTCAGACTTTATTTTTTGGGGCTCCAAAATCACTGCAAATGATGACTGCAGCCATGAAATTAAAAGGCGCTTACTCCTTGGAAGAAAAGTTATGACCAACCTAGATAGTATATTCAAAAGCAGAGACATTACTTTGCTGATTAAGGTCCGTCTAGTCAAGGCTATGGTTTTTCCTGTGTCATGTATGGATGTGAGAGTTGGACTGTGAAGAAGGCTGAGTGCCAAATAATTGATGCTTTTAAACTGTAGTGTTGGAGAAGACTCTTGAGAGCCCCTTGGACCACAAGGAGATCCAACTAGTCCATCTTAAAGGAAATCAGTTCTGAATATTCATTGGAGAGACTGATGCTGAAGCTGAAACTCCGATAATTTGGCCACCTGATGCAAAGAACTAACTCATTGGAAAAGACCTTGATGCTAGGAAAGATTGAAGGTGGCAGGAGAAGGGAACGACAGAGGATGAGACGATTGGATGGCATCACCGACTGAATGGACATGAGTGGGGCAACTCTGGGAGTTGGTGATGGACATGGAGGCTTGGCGTGCTGCAATTCAAGAATTTACAAACAATTGAATGTGACTGAGAGACTGAACTGTACAGATACATGCATATCTGCATTTGTACATGTGTGAATGTGGGTATCTATCACGTGCATCTGTGTGATTTTAGTCAGCAAGTTAATTTGGAGATTAAGATTTCAGAGGCCAGATTTTTCACCAAGGTTAGCTATTTCCAAAGCATGATACAAGACAATATTAAGTTTGTATTTACCTATCAAGAAAAAAATGAATATTAGTTTAGTATTTTATAAAATTAAAAGCTTCATTTAATATCACTCATATTATTTTAAGGATTAGAAAATTAAGCATAAGTGATTATCCAAAGTTAAACAGCCTATTTCTTCACTCAGTCCAGATCAGGTCTCCTTTCTCCCTGTGAGTTATCTCATATGGCCCCACCACACACCAGAAAGTTTACATAATCTAACCAGTCATATCTAAAGCCAGTCAGTTCTGTTTTACGATACCAATAAAAGGCAAATTCAGCTAAAACTACTCATTTGGTTGTAGCTCCATGCGTGGAAGAGAAGATTTTCTTGATGCTTATGATTAAGGATAGTGTAATTAAAGGTTCAGTCGTGCAGTCGTGTCCGACTCTTTGCGACCCCATGAATCGCAGTACGCCAGGCCTCCCTGTCCATCACCAACTCCCGGAGTTCGCTCAGACTCACGTCCATTGAGTCTGTGATGCCATCCAGCCATCTCATCCTCGGTCGTCCCTTTCTCCTCCTGCCCCCAATCCCTCCCAGCATCAGGGTCTTTTCCAATGAGTCAACTCTTCGCATAAGGTGCCCAAAGTACTGGAGCTTCAGTTTTAGCATCATTCCTTCCAAAGAAATCCCAGGGTTGATCTCCTTCAGAATGGACTGGTTGGATCTCCTTGCAGTCCAAGGGACTCTCAAGAGTCTTCTCCAACACCACAGTTCAAAAGCATCAATTCTTCGGCGCTCAGCCTTCTTCACAGTCCAACTCTCACATCCATACATGACCACAGGAAAAACCATAGCCTTGACTAGACGGACCTTAGTCGGCAAAGTAATGTCTCTGCTTTTGAATATACTATCTAGGTTGGTCATAACTTTTCTTCCAAGGAGTAAGCGCCTTTTAATTTCATGGCTGCAGTCACCATCTGCAGTGATTTTGGAGCCCAAAAAAACAAAGTCTGACACTGTTTCTACTGTTTCCCCATCTATTTCCCATGAAGTGATGGGGCCAGATGCCATGATCTTCGTTTTCTGAATGTTGAGCTTCAAGCCAACTTTTCCACTCTCCTCTTTCACTTTCAACAAGAGGCTTTTTAGCTCCTCCTCACTTTCTGCCATAAGGGTGGTGTCATCTGCATATCTGAGATTATTGATATTTCTCCCAGCAATCTTGATTCCAGCTTGTGTTTCTTCCAGTCCAGCATTTCTCATGATGTACTCTGCATATAAGTTAAATAAGCAGGGTGACAATATACAGCCTTGACGTACTCCTTTTCCTATTTGGAACCAGTCTGTTGTTCCATGTCCAGTTCTAACTGTTGCTTCCTGACCTGCATACAGATTTCTCAAGAGGCAGGTCAAGTGGTCTGGTATTCCCATCTCTTTCAGAATTTTCCACAGTTTACTGTGATCCACACAGTCAAAGGCTTTGGCATAATCAATAAAGCAGAAATAGATGTTTTTCTGACAACTCTTCGCATAAGGTGCCCAAAGTACTGGAGCTTCAGTTTTAGCATCATTCCTTCCAAAGAAATCCCAGGGTTGATCTCCTTCAGAATGGACTGGTTGGATCTCCTTGCAGTCCAAGGGACTCTCAAGAGTCTTCTCCAACACCACAGTTCAAAAGCATCAATTCTTCGGCGCTCAGCCTTCTTCACAGTCCAACTCTCACATCCATACATGACCACAGGAAAAACCATAGCCTTGACTAGACGGACCTTAGTCGGCAAAGTAATGTCTCTGCTTTTGAATATACTATCTAGGTTGGTCATAACTTTTCTTCCAAGGAGTAAGCGCCTTTTAATTTCATGGCTGCAGTCACCATCTGCAGTGATTTTGGAGCCCAAAAAAACAAAGTCTGACACTGTTTCTACTGTTTCCCCATCTATTTCCCATGAAGTGATGGGGCCAGATGCCATGATCTTCGTTTTCTGAATGTTGAGCTTTAAGCCAACTTTTCCACTCTCCTCTTTCACTTTCAACAAGAGGCTTTTTAGCTCCTCCTCACTTTCTGCCATAAGGGTGGTGTCATCTGCATATCTGAGATTATTGATATTTCTCCCAGCAATCTTGATTCCAGCTTGTGTTTCTTCCAGTCCAGCATTTCTCATGATGTACTCTGCATAGAAGTTAAATAAGCAGGATGACAATATACAGCCTTGACGTATCCTTTTCCTATTTGGAACCAGTCTGTTGTTCCATGTCTAGTTCTAACTGTTGCTTCCTGACCTGCATACAGATTTCTCAAGAGGCATTAAATTCCTCCCAAATGAGAATATATTCATGGGTTCAAATACATTATATAAATATATAGAATACCAATATCTATTTAAAGGTAAAAAAAGCTACTTTAATTTCATAAGTTTTTCTCTTTGAGGTTTCAAATAGTATCATTTGTTAATTTCTTTTTGTTATTTTCTCTCAGAAAAGTACATTTTTTTCTTTTCTTTCTTTCTTTTTTTTTTTTTTTTTGCTATAGTACATCTCTCTACATTTTTCTTTATATTTTATAAATGTAACTTTAACTTGGCAAAAGTTTTATATTTTTCAAATATTACTTCACTTAAAACAACTATATATTATTAAGGCAGGAAAAAAAAACCGTCAAAAATTAAATTACATGTTTGTGTGTGTGTGTTGTTGTTTTTTTTTTTTTAATTACTTGCCTACAAGTGAGAAAATCACTTCTGCAGTTGCCCAGCCACAGTTCTTCTCTTCTTCCAATTTCCATTTCCAAGTGAAAATGCAACAGCTCTTTCCGTTTATGGGAGCAGCATTTCTTTCTTGCCTTCTTCTGTGTCTGACTCTGCCTCTTAAAATGCTCTTTCTGTTAGACCAAATTTTCAGTTTCTACCTTCAGTTCAGTCCAGTAATTCAGTCATGTCCAACTCTCTGTGACCCCATGGACTGCAGCATACCATGCTTCCCTGTCCATCACCAACTCTCAGAGCTTGCTCAAACTCATGTGCATTGAGTCAGTGATGTCACATTGCATCCTCTGTTATCCCCTTCTCCTCCCACCTTCAATCTTTTCCAGCATCAGGGTCATTTTCAATGAGTCAGTTCTTCACATCAGATGGCCAAAGTATAGGAGTTTCAGCTTCAGCATCAGTCCTTCCAGTGAATATTCAGGACTGATTTCCTTTAGGATGAACTGGTTGGATCTCCTTGCAGTCCAAGGGACTTTCAATGTCTTCTCCAACACTACAGTTCAAAAGCATCAATTTTTCAGCACTCAGTTTTATTTGTAGTCCAGCTCTCACATCCGTACATAACTATTGGAGAAACGATAGTTTTGACTAGATGGACCTTTGTTGGCAAAGTAATGTCTCTGTTTTTAATTGGAGAAGGTAATAGCAACCCACTCCAGTACTCTTGCCTGGAAAATCCCATGGACGGAGGAGCCTGGTAGGCTGCAGTCCATGGGGTCACTAAGAGTCAGGCACGACTGAACGACTTCACTTTCACTTTTTACTTTCATGCATTGGAGAAGGAAATGGCAACCCACTCCAGTATTCTTGCCTGGAGAATCCCAGGGACAGAGGAGCCTAGTGGGCTGCTGTCTATGGGGTCACACAGAGTCGGACACAACTGAAGTGACTTAGAAGCTTAGCAGCTGCTTTTAGTAAACTGTCTAGGTTGGTCATAACTTTTCTTCCAAGGAGCAAGTGTCTTTTAATGTCATGGCTGCAGTCACCATCTGCAGTAATTTTAGAGTTAAAAAAAAAAAAAAGTCTGTCACTGTTTCCATTATTTCCCCATCTATTTGCCATGAAGTGATGGGACCAAATGCCATGATCCTACTTTCTGAATCCCAAGCTGTAAGCCAACTGTTTCACTCTTCTCTTTCACGTTCATCAAGAGTCTCTTTAGTTCTTCTTCGCTTTCTGCCATAAGTGTGGTGTTATTTGTATATTTGTGGTCATTGATATTTCTCCAGGAAATCTTGGTTCCCCCTTGTGCTTCATCCAGTCCAGTATTTCTCATGATGTACTCTGCACATGAGTTAAATAAGCAGGGTGACAATATACAGCCTTGACATACTCCTTTCCCAAGTTGGAAACAGTCTGCTGTTCCATGCTTAGTTCTTACTGTTGCTTCTTGACCTGCATACGTATTTCTCAGGAGGCAAGTCAGGAGGTCTGGTATTCCTATCTCTTTAAGAATTTTCCACAGTTCATTTGTGATCCACACAGTCAAAGACTTTGGTAAGTTGATAAAGCAGAATGAGATATTTTTTTTCTGGAACTCTCACTTTTTAAATTATTCAATGGAAGTTGGCAATTTGATTCCTCTGCCTCTTGTTCGTATGACTTTCCTAAATCTGCTTTGAACATCTGGAAGTTCATTGTTCACTCTCTAACTCTACGTTAGTTATTCACTTTGCCGATGTCATCTTCTACTCAAGGACTGTGTTTCAAGTTAGTTGTTTGAATAATTGATGTCTCCTTTCCTCCTCTTGAAATATTCTCCTCTGAGAATCATTTGTACATTTTTAACTTATTTTCCAATCTAGCATGATATCTAACAGATGCCATCCAATAAAATAATTTTATATTTATCACTTTTATTGCTGAAATTCTTCATTTACATCATACTTTTCAAATTCTTTAAATTATTCCAAACCCTGTCTACTCTCTACATCTGCCAACAATTCTTAAGGTTTTATTTTCTAACTTCCAAACCTTAATTCTCCCTAATTTTAATGATAATGGGATGACAATTATCTCACAGCTCCTCAATTTTATTTACGTTGAAGGTACTTCTGTGTATGTTACACATTAATCAATTCTCATCCAGGTCACAGTGGGATTCAAGAGACTTTATTTCCCTCCAGATTATTTGTTTCATAATGCTCCTTTCTAGGAACAATTTCCCTTTATAATATCTAATCAAAAATTGTCCAGTCAACTCACCATAAGGTGAAAACCATATATTGAATATTGGATTATAGAATTCAAAATGTGTTTGATTCTCTATGAATGTAATAGAATTTGCTCCCATAATAGATGTTAGGATCATTGAGTTAAACATTGTTATTTCATCTAAGGTTTATTTATTTCTTTATTTATTTTAATCCTTTTGATCTTCTTGCATACCTTTTGTTGTTCTGTGAACTTTCTAAAGCCTTGGTCTCCTATTTCCAATATATTTTCAATGTTTGTACCCACCCTGATTCTGAATTACTTCATTTTTAGCTATTTGCTTGAATTTTCTCTTTTTTTTTAAATGTGTGCAAGAGGGTTGGATAAACTGATTCTTGTCACAAAGAGATCTGACTAATTGATTGATCATTCCTCCGTTTTAATAGAGTTCCATGCAGCTCACCATGGTATCATTCACATTAATTATAATAAAAACATTTAATTTTGTTAGCTAATATTAGAAAACAAAGTATGATAGGAAAACCTTATTTTTGCATTTTTTTCCTCCATGAAGTGCATTTTGTGCTGCTTGCTTATAAGAGTGCAGCTTCCTAATTTGTGGGTCAAACAGTTCATGTTATTGGTAGTCTACTGGCTTTCAGAAGAGGCTGGCTTTTACATAAACCATACACTCACATATGAAACACTCTGCAGTGAAAGTTTTTTATAAATATAAAATTCCTCTAAACTTTCTATTAGCCTGAGAAGTGTGTGAAAATTATAAATTCAAACAGGAGTTTTTAAGACAAAACATTAGTTTAGAATCCTTAATTTGAGAATTTTTTTTAACATCAAATGTTAAAAAGTGAGTTCCTTTTGAAAGGATTATGTCTTTAGTGATTCATTTACAGTGATCTCCCTTGCAAAACATTATAAGGGATGATCATAATACTATGAGTTATGGATATGGGTACACGTGTCAGTAACTCTCAGTTTAATACAAGATATCAAATACATAGTTCTGTGCTTTGAATATGGCCACATATCAAGCTTGCTGGCAATTAGATTTTTTTTAATACTTCTTTCTTTCCAAATACACCACATTTGTTAGTTTCATATTTTTATTCATAGAATTTCCTCCCACTTGGTGTGTCTTCTTTCTTCCTCTATGTTATCAATTAAAAAGCTATCCTATTTTTTATAAAATTTCTGAAGTTGTCATCATCTCTTTCTTACTATATATCTTATCAGACTTCAGTGGATCACTTCAGTACATACTAACTACTCATTGTTGGCATGTTGAGTGCAGCACTTTCACAGCATCATCTTTCAGGATTTGACTGGAAAAGGTCAGTTTTCATTCCAATCCCAAAGAAAGGCAATGCCAAAGATGCTCAAACTGCTGCACAATTGCACTCATCTCACACACTAGTAACGTAATGATCAAAATTCTCCAAGCCAGGCTTCAGTAATATGTGAACCATGAACTTCCAGATGTTCAAGCTGGTTTTAGAAAAGGCAGAGGAACCAGAGATCAAATTGCCAACATCTGCTGGATCATGGAAAAAGCAAGAGAGTTCCAGAAAAACATCTATTTCTGCTTTATTGACTATGCCAAAGCCTTTGATTGTGTGGATCACAATAAACTGTGGAAAATTCTGAAAGAGATGGGAATACCAGACCACTTGACCTACCTTTTTAGAAATCCGTATGCAGGTCAGGAAGCAACAGTTAGAACTGGACATGGAACAACAGACTTATTCTAAATAGGAAAAGGAGTACGTCAAGGCTGTATATTGTCACCCTACTTATTTAACTTATATGCAGAGAGCATCATAAGAAACCCTGGGCTGGAAGAAGCACAAGCTGGAATGAAGATTGCCAGGAGAAATATCAATAACCTCAGATACCACCCTTATGGCAGAAAGTGAAGATGAACTAAAAAGCCTCTTGATGAAAGTGAAAGAGGAGAGTGAAATAATTGGCTTGAAGTTCAACATTCAGAAAACGAAGATCATGGCATCTGGTCCCATCACTTCATGGGGAAAAGATGGGGAAACAGCAGAAACAGTGTCAGATTTTATTTGGGGGGGGGCTCCAAAATCACTGCAGATGGTGACTGTAGCCATGAAATTAAAAGACGCTTACTCCTTGGAAGAAAAGTTATGACCAACCTAGTTAGTATATTCAAAAGCAGAGACATTACTTTGCCAACTAAGGTCCGTCTAGTCAAGGTTATGGTTTTTCCTGTGGTCATGTATGGATGTGAGAGTTGGACTGTGAAGAAAGCTGAGCACTGAAAAATTGATGCTTTTGAACTGTGGTGTTGGAGAAGACTCTTGAGAGTCCCTTGGACTGCAAGGAGATACAACCAATCCATTCTGAAGGAGACCAGCCCTGGGTGTTCTTTGGAGGACTGATGCTAAAGCTGAAACTCCAGTACTTTGGCCACCTCATGTGAAGAGCTGACTCATTTGAAAAGACCCTGATGCTGGGAGGGATTGGGGACAGGAGTAGAAGGGGACGACCGAGGATGAGATCGGTGGATGGCATCACGGACTCAATGGACGTGAGTCTGAGTGAACTCCGGGAGTTGGTGATGGACAGGGAGTCCTGGCGTGGGGTCGCAAAGAGTCAGACAGGACTGAGGGACTAAACTCAACTGAACTGAACTACTTATTGTTCACTCTAGAATGACTGAGGACTTGATTGAATTAGATACAACACTGCTGTAGTAGTAAGAACTGTATTACATTATCTGAAACGTCCATTAGAAAAAGTCTCAATAGCAATTTGTCTTAAATAGTTATACCAATTGTACAAACCCTAACAAGGGTATATACAGCCAATGTGAATGCAGGTGACAAAAGGTCGTAATCAAGGTTATCAGTTAAAAACCTTTGAGATAAGAACATTGACTGCAGAACAAGAAAAGGAGGAGGCTTTTGGGAGTAAGTTTAAAGGGCTAGTTTTAAAATGTGAAGAAAAGCTGGGGAATCTGGCTACTTTCCACTACTTCAGCACACGCCTATTGTTTTTCATAAAGTTCATGGTAATAGTCCTCAATTATATCCCAAAGACAAAATTTAGTACAAACTATATTTAAAGTGCTACACTCACTGTGCCAGCAAATTTGGAAAACTCAGCAGTGGCCACAAGACTGGAAAAGGTCAGTTTTCACGCCAATCCCAAAGAAAGGCAACGCCAAAGAATGTTCAAACTACCACACAATTGCATTCATGTCACATGCTAGCAAAGGAATGTTCAAAATTTTCCAAGCTAGGCTTCAACAGTACCTGAACTGAAAACTTCCATATATTCAAGTTGGATTTAGAAAAGGCAGAGGAACTAGAGATCAAATTGCCAATATTGGCTGTATCATAGATAAAAGCAACAGAATTCCAGAGAAATATCTGTCAATCCTAAAGGAAATGGTCCTGAATATTCATTTGAAGGACTAATGATGAAGCTGAAGCTCCAATATTCTGGCCTCCTTATGTGAGGAGCAAACTCATTAGAAAATACCCTGATGTTTGGAAAGATTGAAGGCAGGAGAAGAAGAGGACAAGATGGTTGAATGGCATCATTGACTCAATGGACATGAGTTTGAGCAAGCTCTGGGAGATGGTGAAGGACAGGGAAGCCTGCTGTACTGAAACAAGTTATGGGGTCGCATAGAATCTGACATAAGTAAGTGACTGATAAACAAGAATATTTGGGGTAAAAAAAAAGATAATAGAGTATATTATTGGACATCAATTTTTTTCTGACATCACAGAAACTCATCTAGTATATCTGTAACAGTCTGGTTACTCAGCAAATCAATATTTTTTTCATTTATAAATTGCCTCAATTTATACCATAACTTGAGTCTATTCTCTATGTAAATATAGAGTATCCATACTATAAGTGGAAAAAAAAAAAACTGATCAGACGCAAACAAGATATGATGGAGTCCAAGTTCTAATTTTTACAGGATATACAGATTTAAGTAAAATGCTTTCTCAATTTAAAAATAGAGCAATAATTAATAACTCATAATACTTTTGTGAGGGTCAAATGATTAAGGACATTAAAATACTTTGCAATCATAGATATGTTACTACCACTCTCCCAAACATCTTGGTTTAAGCTAGTAACTTTTCTAATTTGATTTAAGAAGGTTGCTCTCACTCCTATTGTTCCGTTATCATTCATTCCATTTCTTTCACTTACTTTTATTTGTATTTCATTGGGATTTTTGTTCCATGGTCCAAACAATATTTTTGTCACTGAAGATATACTCTTTAAGTAAGAAAGAGTTTCAATTCTCATGGATTCATATTATGGATCCATAAATTTGTCATAAAAAGAGCTGTTTTCAAATTTGCAATAAAATGCATGTGTGCATGCTAAGTCATTAAGAGCTTTTTGTGTAGTTCCTCTGTGTATTCTTGTCACCTCTTATTATCATCAGATCTTTTAGGTTCATATTGTTTCAGTACTTTATTGTGTTCATCTTTGCATGAAATGGTCCCTTGATATCTCTAATTTTCTTTAAGATATACCTAAATTTTTCCATTCTATTTTCTTCCTCTATTTCTTTGCATTGATCACTGAGGAAAGCTTTCTTATCTCTCCTTGCTTTTCTTTGGAATTCTGCACTGAGATGGCTATATCTTTCCTTTCCTTCTTTGCTTTTCACCTCTCTACTTATCTAAACTATTTGTAATGCTGCCTCAGACAATAATTCTGTCTTTTTTCCTTTCTTTTTCTTAGGGATAGTTTTGATACCACTTCCTGTACAATGTCAAGAATCTCCATCCATAGTTCTTCAGGCACTGTATCAGATCTAATTCCTTGAATCTATTTGTTATGCCCACTGTATAATTTTAAGGGATTTTATTTAGGTCATACCTGAATGGTCTAGTGGTTTTCCCTATTTTCTTCAAGAGCTTCTCCATCTTCAGCTGTAAAAAACAGAATCAATCTGATTTTGATATTGACCATCTGGTAATTTCTACATGAAGAGTCATCTCTTATACTGTTGGAAGAGGATGTTTGCTATGACCAGTGCATTCTCTTGGAAAACTCTGTTAGCCTTTGCCCTGCTTCACTCCAAGGCCAAACTTTCCTGTTACTCCAGGTATCCCCTGACTTCCTACTTTTGCATTCCAGTCTCCTATAATGAAAAGGACATCTTTTTTGGATGTAAGTTCTAGAAGGTTTTGTATATCATCATAGAATCGTTCAACTTCAGCTTCTTCAGCATTAGTGGCTGGAGCATAGACTTGGACTATTGTGATACTGAATCTTTCACCTTAGAAATGAACGGAGGTCATTGTTTCATTTTTGAAATTGCATCCAAGTACTTTATTTCAGACTCTATTTTTAACTCTGAAGGCTACTCCCTTTCTTCTGAGGGATCCCTGCCCATAGTAGTAGATGCAATGGTCATCTGAATTAAATTCGCCTCTTCCAATCCATTTTATTTCACTGTTCCTAAAATGTCAGTGTTCACTCTTGCCATCTCCTGTTTGACCATTTCCTGTTTACCTTGTGGACCTAACATTCCAGGTTCCTATGCAATATTGTTTTTCACAGCATCGGACTTTACTTGAATTGCCAGCCACATTCACAACTGGGTGTTGTTTTCACTTTGGCTCTATCTCTTTAATCTTTTGGGAGTTATTTCTCTACTCTTCTCCAGTAGCATATTGAGTATCTACCAACCTGAGGAGTTCATCTTTCAGTGTCACATCTTTTAGCCTTTTCATACTATTCAGGGGGTTCTCAAAGCAAGAACGCTGAATTGGTTTGACAGTCCCTTCTCCAGTGGGCCACGTTTTGTCAGAACACTCCATGGCATGACTCATAGTTTCATTGAGTTAGATAAGGCTGTGATTCATGTGATCAGTTTGGTTAGTCTAATGTAATTGGGGTTTTTATTCTGTCTGCCCTCTTATAGGTAAAGAGAAGAAGCTTGTGGAAGCTTCCTGATAAGAGAGACTGAGTGAGTGAGTTAAGTCGCTCAGTCGTGTCTGACTCTGCGACCCTGTGGACTGTAGCCTACCAGGCTCTTCTGTCCATGGGATTCTCCAGGCAAGGATACTGGAGTGGGTTGCCATTTTGTTCTCCAGGGATCTTCCTGGCCCAGGGATCGAACCCGGGTCTCCCACATTGCAGGCAGACGCTTTACCATCTGAACCACTAGGGAAGTCTTGATAGGAGGGACTGGCTGTAGCTGAATTTTGATCTTGATCTAATGGGAGAGGTCATGCTCAGTAATTCTTTAATCCTATTTTCTGTTTATGGGTTGAATTGTGGCCAAGCTGTGATAGGTGTAATTGCAGTGATGGCTACATCCTTCAAAATAACTTATGCCAGTGCTGTTATATTCAGTGCACCCGACCCCACAGCAGGCCACTGTCAACTCACACCTATGCCAGAGACTTCTGGACACTCACAGGCAAGTCTAGCTCAGTAAGACTTGTGAGGTCACTGCTCCTTTCTCCGGGATATGGTGTACACAAGGGTCTACTTCCCTAGTCCTTTGCAAGTTTTGTAATCAAATCCCACTGGCCTCCAAAGTCAAGTACCCTGGGGATTCTCAGTCCCTTTGTCAGCACCCTACACTTGGAAACCTATTGTGCATTCTAGAACCCTCATAACAGTGTTAGAATTTCTTTGATATAATTGTTCTGGGGTATGTAGATCATCTGCTCAGTGACTCTGCGGTGGGGGGAGCTAGTGCCGACCTCCTCCAAGAGGAGTTATGCCACACATCTTGCTTCCCAAGTCTGCTGCAACTGTCCCCTCGGGTGGCCACTGCTGACCCTTGCCTCTGAAGGAGATATCCAAGCTCTCAAAGGCAGGTCTAACTCAGTCTCTGTAGGTTCTCTGGGTCCTATTGTGCACAGAGTTTTGTTTGAGTCCTCCAAGCATCTCTAGTTGTGTGGGATTTGATGCTAAACACGATTTTGCTCATCCTATAACGTGTTGGATCTTCCTCTTTGCCATTGGATGTAGGGATATCTTTTTTTAGTGGGATCAAACATTCTTCTGTGGATGATCGTTCAGGAATGAGTCATAATTTTTAAATTCTCACAAAAGAAAATAAGTACATGTCCTTCTACTCCATCATCTTAGCTCTAATTCCACACTACAATGATGTGATTACTTACCTATAGTCAGACATCTTGGAATGTGAAGTCAAGTGGGACTTAGGAAGCACCACTAAGGAAAAAGATAGTGAGGGTGATGGAATTCCAGCTGAGTCATTTCAAATCTTAAAAGATGATGCTATTAAAGTACTGCACTCAATATGCCAGCAATTTTGTAAAATAACAGTGGTCACAAGACTGAAAAAAATCAGTTTTCATTCCAATCTCAAAAAAAGGCAATGCCAAAGAATATTCCAATTACCACACAATTGCACTCATCTCACATGATAGCAAAATAATTCTCAAAATTCTTCAAACTAGGTTTCAAAAGTATGTGAAGTGAGAACTTCCAGATGTACAAGTTGGATTTAGAAAAGGCAAGGAACCAGAGATCAAATTGCAATATTCACTGGATCATGGAAAAAGAAAGAGAATTCCAAATAAAGTATCTATTTCTGCTTTATTGACTGTGCCAAAATCTTTGAGTGTGTGAATCACAAGAAACAGTTGAAAATTCTTAAAGAGATGGGAATACCAGGCTATTCTACCTGCCTGCTGAGAAATCTGTATGCAGGTCAAGAAGCAACAGTTAAGAACAGACATGTAACAATGGACTGGTTCCAAATTGAGAAAAGAGTATGTCAAGGCTGTATATTGTCAATCTGTTTATTTAACTTCTGTGCAGATCCATCATGTGAAATACCAGGCTGGATAAAGCACAAGCCAGAATCAAGATTGCTGGAGGAAATATCAGTAACCTCAAATATTCAGATAACACCACATTTATGGTGGCAGAAAGTGAAGAGGAACTAAAGAGCCTCTTGATGAATATAAAAGAGGAGAGTGAAAAATCTGGCTTAAAACTCAGCATTCTAAAACCTGTGATCGTGATACTCCATGAAATCCCATCATCACTTCATGGCAAATAGTTGGAGAAACAATGGAACAGTGAGAGACTTTATTTTCTTGGGATCCAAAATCACTGCATATTGTGACTCCAGCCATGAAATTAAAAGAAGCTTGCCCCTTGGAAGAAAAGCAGTGACAAACCTAGACAACATTTCTAGAAGCAGAGACATAACATTGCCAGCAAATGTCTGTCTAGTTAAAGCTATCATTTTTCCGATAGTCATGCATGAATGTGAGTGTTGGACTTTATAGAAGACTGAGCACTGTAGCATTGATGCTTTTGAACTGTGGTGTTGGAGAAGACTCTTGAGAGCCCCTTGGAATGCAAGGAGATTCAACTAGTCAATCCTAAAGGAAATCAGCCCCAAGTATTCATTAGAAGGACTGATGCTGATGCTCCAATACTTTGGCCACCTGATGAAAAGTATTGACTCCTTAGAAAAGACCCTGATTCTGGGAAATATTGAAAACAGGAGGGGAAGGGGATGACAGAGATGAGATGGTTAGATGGCATCACCAACTTGATGGACATGACTTTGAAAAAACTCTGGGAGTTGGTGATGGAAAAGGAAGTCTGGCATGCTCCAGTCCTAGGGGTTGCAAAGAGTCGGACATGACTGAGTGGCTGCACTGATGATAAGTGGATTCAGTTGTGTCTGACTCTTCAGGACTCTATGGACTGGAGCCCTTGTAACAGGCTCCTCAGTCCATAGGGTTCTCCAGGCAAGAATTCTGGAATGGGTTTCCATGCCCTCCTTGAAGTGATCTTCATAACCCTAGGATCCAACTAGCAAGTTTTATGTCTCCTGCTTTGGCAAGCATGTTCTTTACTACTCACACCATGTAGAAAACATTTGCAATTAAATAACGCATAACTCTTTTAATCGGTTTCTGAGTCCATATTTAATTGATATAATTAATATGAAGGAGAATTTAGCCCCAGATTATGTCCCAGATTATGCTTAATTTTTATCTACTCATGCATACATTCACCCTATCAATCATTTATTTCACTATTAATGCTTTGCTATTAACAGCTCTCTGAAGTTCCTACTCATTTTCAAGGCCCATTTTGAATCTCATCTCTCCATGCCTCATTGATAGTTGCTTCTTTAGAATTCCATGAAATGTGCTGTTGTTTCTCATGCATTCATCTTGACTTTTATATTGTGGTCTGAAAGATGTCATGAAAGGTTATAACATGCCTGCTCAATCATGGCTGACGTTTTGTGATATTATGGACTGTAGACCACCAGGCACTTCCATCTGTGAGATTTCCCAGGCAAGACTACTGGCAGAGGTTGCAATTTCTTCCTCCATGGGATCTTCCCAACCCAGAAATTCAACCCACATCTCCTGTGTCTTCTGCATTGGCTGGCTACGTCTTTACCACTGAGCCACCTGGGAAGTCCAAAAGATATAAGTCTGAATGAAATAGAAAATCTGAGTTGAAATCCTATGAGCAGTGGGGTGGGATCAAGATGGCACAGTAAGAACATCCAGAGTTCATCTCTATGGACACACCAAAACTACAACTACATATAGGGCAACTCTTTCTGAGAATGACCTGAAGACTAGTAGATTAGCTCTTCAAATAATATATAAATATAAAGCCACATTGAGTTAGATAGAAGAAGCAGACAAGCTATCAAGTCAAGACACACAACTCCAGCACAGTGACCCACAAATGAATGAGATACCACAAAGGTGGAAGTCTTCTCTAAGAAGTGGTGAGTTTGAACCCCACATCAGATACCCCTCATCAAACCTGACTTTGACAATCACTGGATTATATGTCCAGAATAGCTGAAGGAAGAAGGCAATGGCACCCCACTCTAGTTCTTTTGCTGGACAATCCCATGGACAGAGGAGCCTGGTGGGCTGCAGTCCATGGGGTCGCTAAGAGTCAGACAGGACTGAGCAACTTCACTTTCACTTTTCAATTTCATGCATTGGAGAAGGAAATCTCAACCCACTCCATTGTTCTTGTCTGGAGAATTTCAAGGACGGGGGAGCCTGGTGGGCTGCCGTCTATGGGGTCACACAGAGTTGGACACAACTGAAGTGACTTAGCAGCAGCAGCAGCATAGGAAATTAAGACTTTTTTTTTTAAAGGATTCATAGATAAACTCATTTATTCCAAGTCCCAGAACAGAGGCAGCAGCTTGACAAGGGCCTGGTGGTCTAGCTAGCCAGTATGCCAAGTCTAAGCCAGCATGACCCAAGCTCACTCTAGCTATCCCATTAATGTGACCCCAGCCTGTTCTGGTGCACTCTGGGAAAACTGCCCACTCCAGCTTCAGTCATCCTGACAGTGATTCCAGTCCAGTATATCACCAGTCTTCTCCCCATCTTGGTCCATGTCTGATTCAGCCCTAGCTGACCTGAGAAAGCAACCTGGCATATGGCAGTCTACACGGGGAACACTCTTACATATGAGTATCTTGGCTTTCAAGAGCAAGGCAGGTAACTGCTTAGCTTAATTCATATAAAAAAAAAAAAAAAGGAAAATGAGGAGAAAGAGGAATCTGTTCCAATGAAAGAACCAGATAAAAACCCAGCAATAAACTCTAGTGAAAGAGAGAGAAGTAATTTACCTGATAGGGTTCAAAGCAATGATCATTGGTATGCTAAAGACCTTGGGACAAGAATAGAGGAACTCAGTGAAAACTTTAACTCACCATTCCTTAAAATATATGAGAAAGAACCAACCAAACCTGAAAGATACAATAACTGAAATGAAAAATATACTAGAGGGAAATTATGCCAAATTGGATGATACAGAATATATGAACAATCTGGAAGACAAAATAGTGGACATAAACCAATTAGAATAGTAAATAAATAAATGAATATATAAAAATGAGTGAGTTTAAGGGACTTCTGGAACAACATCTAGTGTACTAACATTCACATGTATGGGTCCTGTATAGAAAAGAGATACAGGGCAGAAAAATTATTTTACAAAATAGTGGGTGAAAACATCCCTCACTTACAGCAGGAAACAGATATCCAGGTCCAGGAAGCACAAAAAGTCCCAAACAAGATGAACATCAAGATATTTGCATCAATATATATACCAATAATAATTAAAATGACAAAAGTTAAAGAAATATTTTAAAAGCAAAAAAGAGTAAAACAACTAATCACATACAACAGAATCCCCATCAGACTATCAGATTTTTTGTTTGTTTGTTTGTTTTTTCAGTAGACATGTTGCAGGCCAGAAGGGAGTGGCATGATATGCCTAAAATATTTAAAGAAAAAAGAAAAAAAAATTGCAACCCAGAATTCTCTACCGGGCAAAATTATCACATTCATAATTGAAGGAGAGAGAAAAAATGTCCCAGTAATCAAAACAATATGGAATTATCATGAAAAGAGGCATATAGATCAATGGAATAGAATAGAGTCCAGAAGTAAACTGTTTTATGATCGAATAATTTATGACAAAGGAGCCAAAAATATAGGGATCTTCCTAGTGTCAATTTTCTCATCTGTAGATAATAACATATTGGTACAGGGTTTTGTTTGTTTGTTTGTTTGTTTGTTTTAATAAAAAGGAGAAGCTGAGAGCAGACAGGAGTACCTGACCACCAGAAAATAATATACAGAACCACACAAAACTCAGTAAGACATAGGAACTATGAGGAAAATCTGGAATGTTATTAGGACTGGGCCCGCCCTTGACAGGTGGGGAAATTGAAGCAAGGATCTGATCCCCACATTGGGGCAATTGTCTGGGTCAAAGGAGAAACATTTTAAGGCTGTGAGTGAAGCAGCTAATCTGTGGTAGCCAAAATGGAATGAGAATCAGGAAGTGCTTGCCACAGCCATGCTTATCCCAGACGGGGATGTAAGTCCCCTAGAAGGCACAGTGGGTGGAAGCTGGAGAGTAGGAATTGTGGAATAATCCCAGGATGAGGATTGCTGTTGAGTGCAGAAACACAGACGAAGGGGACATGAGGGAGGAGATTGTCATGGAAATGCCTCTGGAGGAAAGCCAGGATGCCATGGAAGCAAGGTGATACTGCTGAGTCATGCATAGGGGGTGGAGCCATCAACATAGACTCCTTCCCAACAAGTCCACATCGGGGAGCTGAACAATAGAGAGGCTGGGCCGTCAAGCACATGATGTGAGGAACAACAGAGTAGGACTCCACCCAGGATGCCCTTTTAAGTGCCTGATGTGCTGAACAACAGAGAAAGATCCCAGGCAAGGGAGCCCTCTTGATAGCAGAACTATCAAGAAAGATAAGAGGCCTTATCACCAACTACTAGAAGCTTGAAAAAAGACTCTGGTAGGCCGTAACTCCTGTGGCTGAGGCAGTCTGTATCCCTACACATTTGGCTGTGTCAGGGTCTCCACGACCCAAGCAGCTGTTCCCCCTTCACGCCCAACTATCATTGGGTCAGAGGTGCCACAGGCAAAAAAAAAGTTTTGTGTCTATGCATATGAGGTCACTTCAGTCATATCCAACTCTTTGTGGCCCTGTGCACTGTGGCCTGCCAGGCTTGTCTGTCAGCGGGATTCTCCAGGCAAGAATACTGGAGTGTATTGGCCAATACTGATTGTCATAACTTCTAGAGCACTATATTTCCTGCTACCATAGCTGTCAGTTCTCCTGGGTACCTGGTGCTGTCAGAGTCCCTATGATCCAAGCAACTGCATCACCTCCACACATGGCATCACTGGGGCAAACCCAAGTCCTCCAGGGAAGCCTCAGGAGCAAAACCCAGCACATTTGGAAATAAAACCATAATTGAAACCCAAGGGCAATGTGACAAAGGAAGAAGACCCAAAAACTTCTCACCAACTGTACAAGCTGCAGATTAAATTCATACCATCAACTAGGTAGACTCTGTGTCTATGGAAAATATAAGAGGACATTGAGAGCTCCCACAAAAGAAAATGCAAGTTTTGATAGCTGTGGAAATTGGAAGCAAGAACACACAGGATTAGGACAAGATTAGTCTGACCTGCCCCCACAGCAGGTGCAGAGACCAGTGCTGTGTTGGAGGTCATCCTAGGGAGCGGAGGTGCACTATGACTCCCAGCAAGGGGAGTGACACTGACAGCAGAGACACAAGAAAAACATTTATTATTCTTTTATTTTGACATGTTTTGTATTTTCTTTTGGACTTTTTTCTTTCTTCTTCTCTCCCACCCCTTTGTTGTAGCAGTTGATTTTATTAGCACTATGAAAACTAATTAAACTTTTAAGTTTTTTTTTTTAATCACACTTTTTATTGCTGTTATAATCCTCTGCCTCTACATTGGCCTTCTGCAGTTCTGTGGAATTTCCTTTCTTCTTCTTCTTTTTCTTTTTTCTTCTTCTTCTGTGTGTGTGTGTTTCCTTTTATAATTTTAATTTTCAATTTTTAAAATATATTATTATCTTTTCTACATATATTCCTTTATTTGTTTTTCCTACTGTTGTTTTCTCCTTGCAGTTAATCTTTAATATATATAAATCTTCTTTACCTCTATTTAACTTTGCATATCTGTTTTTTTCTTTTCTTTCTCTTCTTTCTTTCTCTCTCTGTCTTTTTTTTTACCATGTTTTTTACTTTGAATTCATTGCTTTACTCCTCAATTGGCACTTGCTTCAGATTTGTTGTCCAGTTTGTGCTTTAGTTATTTGTATTGTTAACTGATGGATATAATTTCTGGTTTATTTTGTTGGCCAGGTCAATCAATGTACTTTAATTTTGTTGGACTGTTTTGATTTTGCTTATAAGTGCATATGTATATGTGTATATTCCATTATTTTATTATTTGTCTGATTTTTTAGCTGCCATTTGTATGGGATTCAACTTTGGTTTCTTATTTTTGGAGCACTGACTCCAAGACTAGAATACCAGAGAACTCCTAACCCTAGGGAGTATAAAATAGTGAGAACTCCCACAAAGGAAACTACTTGAATACAAGCCCCAGTATCACCCAACCACCAGTAGCACCCTATGCAGGATGCCTCATGCAAACAACAAACAAAACAAATATATACAAACCCAATCATCAGCAGACAGGATTACCACCTCACTCAGCCCTGCCCATCAGAGGAAAACAAACAAACAAACAAACAAACAAACTCAGCACAAATCTCATTGTATATGAAGCTTACAATTCACCAACCTTAAGAGGGTAGAAAACAAAGGGAAGAAAGAATTCAATCTTGAAGCATGGGAAAAAGAGACTTCAAACACAATAAGTTTAAAAAAGATAATGAAGAGGCAGGTAAATACTGCACAGAAAAAGGAACAAGCTAGAAACACAGGAGTCCAAATAATTGAAGAGGAAATAGGCAAACTATCTGAAAAATAATTTAAATAAGGTTAGTAAAGATGATCAAAACTTAAAAATAGAATGGAGAAAATGAAATAATTAATTAAAAAAAAACTAAAAGAATTAAAGAACACAATTAACGAAATTAAAAATACTCTAGAAGGAATCAATGACAGAATATCTGAAGCAAAAGAATGGACAGTAAGTTGGAATATAAAATGGTGGAAATAACTCCTGAGGAGTGGAATAAAGTTAAAAGAATGAAGAGGACTGAAGATAGTCTCAGGGATTTATGGGGCAAATTAAACGAGCCAACATTCAAATTATAGGGGTCTCAGAGAAGAAGAGTAAGAGAAAGGTTATGAGAACATTTTTGAAGAGATTACAGATGAAAATTTCCTCAACATCGAAAAATAAATAGTCAGTCAAGACCAACCGACAGATCAACAAAAGAGAAAATTGATAAGCAAACATAAATCTTCAATGATGCATTAGACGAGATGGATCTCACTGATATCTTCAGAACATTCCATCCAAATGTAGAAGAATATGCCTTCTTCTCAAGTGCACATGGAACATTCTCCAAGATAGATCACATCTTGGGTCGCAAATCAAACCTCAATAAATTTAACATAATTGAAACCATATCAAGCATCTTCTCTGACCAAATGCTATGAGACTAGATATCAATTACAAGAAAACAAGAAAAAAGTGCATGAAGATTAAACAAAACATTTCTAAATAATGAACACGTTGTTGAAGAAATAAGAAGGGATATATATATATATATATATATATATATATTCCTGGAAACAAAAGACAATGAAAACAGGACAACTTAAAACCTATGGGATGCATCAAAAGCAGTTCTAAGAAGAAAATTCAGAGGGATACAATCCTACCTGGAGAAACAGGACACACATCGAATAGACAAGATATCTTTACACCTCAAACAACTTGAAAACAGAAGAATTTTTTAAAATAAATAAATAAAACCTGAAGGAAAGAAATCATAAAGATCTGAGCAGAAATAAATGAAAGAGAAATGAAAGAAACAATAGTAAGAACTGATAAAACTAAATGCTGGCTCTTTGAGAAGATAATTTTAAAAATGACAGACCTTTAGCCATATGTATCAATAAAAAAAAAGGAGAAGAATCAACTCAACAAAATTAGAAATGAAAAAGGAGAGCTTACAAGAGACAATGCAGAAATACAAAGGATTATAATAAACTGTTATGAGCAACTATATGACAGTAAAATGGATTACCTGGAAGAAATAGAGATTGTTAGAAAAGTTCAAACGTCCAAGACTGAATCAGGAAGAAATAGAAATTATGAACAACCCAATTACAAGCACTAAATTAAAACTGTGATCAAAATTCTACAAAAAAAATAAAATAAAATAAAAGCCTGGGACCAGATGGCTTCACTTGTGAATTGTATCAAACATTTAAAGAAGAGCTAATGCCTATTCTAAAACTCTTTCAAAAATTGCAGAGGAAGGAATACTTCCAAATTCATTCTACAAGACCAAAATCACCCTGATATCAAAACAAGACAAAGACAACAGTAAAAAGAAAACTACACACCATTATTCCTGATGAATATAGATGTAAAAATCCTCAGCAGAATTCTAGCAAACAGAATCCAACAACATATTAAAGAGCTCATACACTAAGATCAAGTTGGGTTAATTCCAAGAATATAAGGATTCTTCAATATATGCAAATCAATCAATATATGTCATATGAGCAAACTGAAAGACAAAAACTATATAATAATCTCAATAGATGCAGAAATCCTTTGACAAAATCCATCACCCATTTATGATTAAAATTCTTCAAAAAAATGGACATAGAAGGAACCTACCTCAGCATAGTAAAGGCCATATATGATAAGCCCACGGAAAACATTATTCTCAATAGTGAAAAACTGAATGCATTCCTTCTAAGATCAGGAACAAGATAAGGGTGTCCAGTCTCACTACTATTTTTCAACACAATCTTGGAAGTCTTACCTATAGCAATCAGAGAAGAAAAATAAATAAAATGAATCCAGATTGAAAATGAAGAAATAAAGCTCTCATTGTTTGCAGATGAAATGATACTATATATAGAAAGCCTTAATGATAAAATCAGAAAATTACTACAGCTAATCATTTAATTTAGCAATGTCTTAGGATACAAAATCAATACACAGAAATCACTTGCAATCCTATATACTAATGATGAAAAATCAGAAAGAGAAATTAAGAAATCAATCCCATTCACCACTGCAAGAACAACGGCAACAAAATGTCTAGGAAAAACCTAATTAAGGAGAAAAAATAACTGTATACAAAAAATATAAGACACTGATTAAAGAAATCAAATATGATGTAACAGATGGAGATATGTTCCATGTTCCTGGGTAGGAAGAATCAATATTATGAAAATGACTATACTACTAAATGCAATCTACAGATTCAGTGTGATCTCTAAGAAATTACCAATGGTGTTTTTCACAGAACCAGAGCAACAACAACAACAACAAAAAAATCCACAATTCATATAGAAGCACAAAAGACCCCAGAGCAGTCTAGAGAAAGAATGGAGTTGGAGGAATCAATCTTCCTGTCTTCAGATTATATTGAAAAGCTAAATAATCAAGACAGTATATTACTGGCACAAAAACAGAAATATAGACCAATAGTCATGTATGGATGTGAGAGTTGGACTGTGAAGAAGGCTGAGCACCGAAGAATTGATGCTTTTGAACTGTGATGTTGGAGAAGACTCTTGAGAGTCCTTTGGACTGCAAGGAAATCCAACCAGTCCATTATGAAGGAGATCAACCCTGGGATTTCTTTGGAAGGAATGATGCTAAAGCTGAAACTCCAGTACTTTGGCTACCTCATGCGAAGAGTTGACTCATTGGAAAAGACCCTGATGCTGGGAGGGATTGGGGGCAGGAGGAGAAGGGGACGACCGAGGATGAGATGGCTGGATGGCATCACGGACTCAATGGATGTGAGTCTGAGTGAACTCCGGGAGTTGGTGATGGACAGGGAGGCCTGGTGTGCTGTGATTCATGGGGTCGCAAAGAATCAGACATGACTGAGAGACTGAACTGAACTGAACCGAGACCAATGGAACAAGATAAAAAGCCCAGAAACAAACCCATGCACTTATGGGTACCTTCTTATAAAGGAGGCAAGAATATACAAAGAGGCAAAGGCAGCCTCTTCATAAGTGGTGCTGGGAAAACTAGGCAGCTACAGGTCAAAAAAGGAAATTAGAACACCTCCTAATACCATACACAAAGGTAAAGTTAAAATGGATGAAAGACCTAAATGTAAGATCAGAAACTATAAAACTCTTAGAGGAAAATATAGACAGAATATTCAATGAGATAAATCAAAGCAGATTCTCTATGAAACACCTCCTGGAGTAATGGAAATAGAAACAAAAGTAAACAAGTAGGACCTAATTAAAAGTAAAACTTTTGCACAGCAAAGGAAACTATAAAGAAGGGAAAAAGACAACATTCAGAATATGAGAAAATAATAGAAAATGAAACGACTGATAAAGGATTAATTTCCAAAATATACAAACAGCTCATACAAGTCAATACAAAAAAAAAAGCCCAATCAAAAGGCAAGGAAAAGACCTAAATGATACATTTCTCAAAAAAAAAAAAAAAAAAAAAAGACATGCAGACGCTTATAAAACACATGACAAGATGCTCAATATCATTCATTATTAGAGAAATGCAAATCAAAATTACAATGAGATATCACTTTATACCAGTCAGAATGGCCATCATCTAAATGTCTACAAACAATAAACGCTGGAGAGGATGTGAAAAAAAGTTAATGTCTTGCACTCTTAGGGGAAATGTAAATTCATACAGCCACTATGGAAGACCATATGGAGATTCCTTAAAATCTAGTAATAAAACCACCATCAGTTCAGTTCAGTTACTCAGCCGCTTCCAACTCTTTGCGACCCCATGAACCTCACACAGCATGCCAGACCTCCCTGTCTAACATGAACTTCTGGAGTCCACTCAAGCCCATGTCCATTGAGTCAGTGATGCCATCCAACCATCTCATCCTCTGTTTTCCCCTTCTCCTCCTGTCCTCAATCTTTCCCAGCATCATGGTCTTTTCAAATGAGTCAGCTCTTCACATCATGTGGTCAAAGTATTGGAATTTCAGCTTCAACATCAGTCCTTTCAATGAATATTCAGGACTGATATCCTTTAGAATGGACTGGTTGGATCACTTTGCAGTCCAAGGGACTCTCGAGAGTCTTTTCCAACACCACAGTTCTAAAGCATCAATTCTTCTGCTCAGCTTTCTTTGTAGTTCAACTCTCACATCCACACATGACTACTAGAAAAACCATATCCTTGACTAGATGGACCTTTGTTGGCAAAGTAATTCTCTGCTTTTTAATACGCTGCCTAGGTTGATCATAACTTTTCTTCCAAGGAGTAAGCATGTTTTAATTTCATGGCTGCAATCACCATCTATGACCCAGCAATCTCACTCCTAGGCATGTACCCTGAAGAAATGAAAACTGAAAAAGACACATACACCCCAATGTTCATTGCCACAGTACTTACAATAGCTAGAACATGGAATCAACTTAGATGTCCATTGACGGATGAATGAATAAAAAAGTTGTGATACGTATACACAATGAAATATTACTCAGTCATAAAAAGGAATGCATTTGAGTGAATTCTAATGAGATGCATGAATCTAGAGCCTATTATACAGAGTTAAGAAATTCAGAAAGAGAAAGATAAATATTGCATACTAATATGTATAAGAAATCTAGAAAATTGTAGAGAATAATTTTTTTCCAGGACAGCAATGGAGAAACAGACAGAAAGCAGATTCATGGGCATGGGCAGAGGAGAGGATAGAATGAGATATATGGAGAGGGTAACTTGGAAATATATTATCATATGTAAAATAGATAGCCAATGGAATTTGCTGTATGTCTTAGGGAACTCAAACAGGGACTCTGTATCAAACTAGAGGGATGGGATTGGGAGGGAAATGGAAGGGAATTTCAAAAGAGAGGAGGCATATGTATACCTGTGGCTGTTTAGTGTTGAGGTTTGACAGAAAACAACAGAATTCTGTAAAGCAATCAATTAAAAAATAAGTTTAAAAAAATGGAATAATCTAGCCTAGTATTGTGGAGAAGGCAATGGCACCCCACTCCAGTACTCTTGCCTGGAAAATCCCATGGACGGGGGAGCCTGGTAAGCTGCAGTCCATGGGGTCGTCAACAGTCGGACACGACTGAGCGACTTCACTTTCACTTTTCACTTTCATGCATTGGAGAAGGAAATGGCAACCCACTCCAGTGTTCTTGCCTGGAGAATCCCAGGGACAGGGGAGCCTGGTGGGCTGCCGTCTCTGGGGTCGCACAGAGTCGGACACGACTGAGTGACTTAGCAGCAGCAGCAGCAGCCTAGTATTGAAATTATAGCAAATGTTAATATTTTAGTTCCACCATATCAGTCATCTGTTTCTTTCTGTCAGGTCTTCCAAAACAACAAGACTAATACAAAATATATACTGGTTTTATTTGAAAATAAAATTTGATTTGCATTTTATGAAATTAATGGTAATTATCATAATTTTAGCAATGACCAACCTTTGGAATGTATAAATGTATTTGAAATAATTACTAAAGTGAATGAGGCTTCTGGTCTAGGTGGAGTAAATTGAAGTAGGGCTAAGGAGTATTTATTTTTAAGTGTGTCCATGTAATTTTGTTTATTTCTATACAATATCTAGAGAAATATTGTTAAAGAGTAGTTTCCAAGTTAGTCATTATGTCACTGTCAGAAATTTAAAACAACAGCTAATTGTCTGTAAATTTCACACAATAACATCTGTATCATTTCCCTATAGACAATTATGGGTAAAGAAAGGTAATAGATTTCACACGTGTATAAACACACACACACACATACATGAAGAAAAAAAAATCTTCATAATCTTTATCACTGTGTTTAAATTGTTGTTCCAGACTGCATTTTGTAATTTTAAAAGTAAATGAATATTCTCCTCAGAAATAGAGAGGAGGAATTCAAGTAGGGCATGTGACTGTATTATCCATTGCATCTTTTACCATGAGTGAATGGCAGTTTTTGTATGACTTCACTTACTTCAGGGAAACAGCAAAGGGTCTATTCTTTTCAATTCTGTATACTTCACAATAAAAATATATTGCTAACCCAATGTTATAACCATCAGCTCTGTAATAGTCAATAAAACATAAGCTCTTGATTTAGAGGAGCTTATGTTCTAGAGAGAGGCACAAGCTTAAAACCAATAATTCTAAACGTTAAACTTCATGGGATTTCTATTTTTCTGTGATAAGATAACAAGGGGACATCATCAATCTGATTCATTTTACAGAATGCAGAAGTAGTCAAGATTTAATTTCTCTCCATTAATGCAATATATATTTCGACATTCCATGTCAAGTTGCTAAATGATACATTCATGCATAATCTGGCCTCTATCCTTGAGAAGTTCACTATCTAGTAGTGAAAAACAACAATTAGAGTACACAGTTATCTATGTTATGTTAGCAGTTCATACATAAAACAAATGTATGTCTTGGTTTTAAAACCTATATGTATTTCAAACCCATAAATATTCTACTGTGCTTGGGTAGAAAACATAAGATAAACTACTCTTGTGAATACTATACAAGCAAATATATTTGACCTCCTGTCTATGACAGGAATATCAATCATGGAATATTTTTCTTATTTGAGGCCAGTGTTATTCCTCTATACCAAACTGCTGAAAGTTATTCTCACACCATCCCCTTCATCTGTTGGCACTCTTCACATGGCCTCATCATGGAGTATTCCCTCCTGGGTGGAAAAGACCCTCTTTTCCACCTTAGAAACAGTGTCCATTATATGGGTACTAAGCTTATACGGCCCAATGTGCCCAATTACTTTATTTTTTCTTTTTTGTGAAAAAAAAAGCGTTTTCAAGATTTTCTTTTTAAGTTTGATTTCCCACATACTCAGAGAATGTACATGGGCAGAAAACAATCTAAGAGACAAACTCCAAAATTACCTTCTGTCTTCAATAAAAGGAATCAAGTCTAAATACCTATTTCCCCAGATTTGTTTTCCTTACAGAGGATGTCTTGTTGTCTCTTTCAAAATAGACTGTTTTTAGACCCATCACACCAGAACTCTAGACATGCTCAAACATAGTTGATCCTGGTGCGTAAGTGGAGGGTTAGGCTGGAGTTTCTCCCTAGTGTGCATCAGTACACTAACTCACTCATCTTCCAGCAAAACTTGTCAAACTCTTCAGTAAAAACCTTCACGATATGCATTTTTACTCACTGCTACTCACTTTTTTTTTCTCCAAAGAAAACTGGAAGTCATTTTAAATATGTACATTTTCTCCAAGAGTGCTTTGAGAAACAGTCAAAACGACAAACAGACTCATGAGCTGAGGGAATATATCTTACCAGGAGATGTAGCTTTAAAACATATCACACATGGGACAATTATTCCTCACTATAAAGACAGTAACAGAAGGGAAACTTCTTTATACTTTCTGCCTAAAATGTCTTTTTCATCTTTTCTTCACAGATTATTTTGACTTGTCTTTGTGACTCCCATTCTCCTGTGGTGTTATCTGGAGTGACAGTGATCAGAAAATACAGTTTAAGGTTGTCCAGTCAATGGTATACCAGTTTTAGCCTAGAGAAACTGAATAAAACAATGTTGCTATTTTACTCAGGAAAGTTGTTCTCAGGCATTTTATTTATACCCCCATTATCAATATTACCTAGCTATCGGTTATAAATGCAAATTCTGAACGCTCATACCAGAGTGACTTACTCTGAGGTTAAAGTCCAGGAATCTGTTTTAATAGGCCTAATAGGAAATTCTTATACATGCTGAAGTCTAAGAACAACAAAAACAGAAAAATGAAAGTATTTTCTCAGCAACTTTCCTGCTCTTTGCATCCTCCTCGCTGCCTCCTTTCTTAGTCATGATTGTTCACTAGACTTCCAGATTAGTTTAGTACTGCCATTGTTATAACTAATTATTAAAATCACTTAAGGGGTTTTATTTCTCTCCAGAAATGTACAATTGGGTCTCCTCTTGAGACCTTTACTCCAAACCATCTGCCAAATTTTACTGGGCCCTGTCTTTATCTGCATGTTGTGTGTTACTACCTTCCACTGCTGATCATTATTTCCTCTGCTTGATATAGTTATCATGTAAAAATAATAACTGTATTACTTTTCTCAATTCTCTACTTATACCTTGAACCACTTATATAATGAGAAAATATATATCTACATTTTATAGGCCTATAATAAGGAAGAAAAAACCTGACTCTATACTGGATCTGTTTCTTTTACTTTAATCTTTGTATTCCATCGTTTATAAGTTAATCACTAAAGAGATGTTGCATATAGCTTAAAAGGTACATAAAGTCCATACCTAGGAACCCATGCTGAGTGTTAAGCTAAAATACCTTTGTTTAGCTCACAGGGAATATCTTGACCAGGACCATTGAAAAGAAGTAAGCATGTTCCCTCTGGAGTCTACCCAAAACCAGGAAATGTTTGCAACAACTTCTTTCTTCTTTACTCTACCTCCTCATCTCCCATATTTTTCCTAGAAATAAAATTAACATCAATCTCCAAGCCAGATGATTATTTAGGACACGAGTCCACCATCTTCTCAGTCTACCAGTTTTCTAAATAGAATCACTATTCATTGCCACAACAATTTGTTTCTTCATTTATTGGGTTGTCATATGGTGAGAAGTGAGAACTTGGACTTATTAATAGGCAAATGTATAATTAACAGAAGAAACATAATATCATACTCCTTCAAATTTTAAAAATTAGCAAACAATGAAAACTCATTATAATATTTTTGCAAGATTGTTTATTACCATTTTGATCTCTTGATTGCCCTTATATTGTTTATTATAGTTACACTATAAATTTTATTATACTTACATCATTATTTCTACTATAACCACCTCTACCTTATATGCATATTAAAAAACAAACCAAAAGGAATATTGATAATCCTTACTTCCCCAACAGGCTGACAGCAAAACTGTCAATCCATATATATAAAATAATATATATATATTAACAATTTTAATATACTTTCATGCTGTTGGACTATTTGTAGATTAGAAGGCATAATTTAAAATTATTTATGGCTTTAACATAATGTCTCTGAACAAGTACACATTCTCAATTTCATGCCATCATTTTATGATTTATTATAAAATCACCAAAGGTAACAGGATTAAAAAAAAAAGTATAATTGTCTATGATATCAGAAATCTGGTTTTCTTTTTAGCTGCATCCATTGTAAAAAGCTCTTCTTTTTGTGACTATTTCTCTGACATGTTTATTTCCATGAAGATAATCCTAGAAAGCAGCCTTAGAATGCTACTGTATCTCCACTCTACCTCTGCAAACAATGTTCACGATAGAAAGCCACTACAATGTATAGTCAAAAGGGTAGGTCCTAGGATAGTATTATATGTATAAAAACTGAAATCCCTGCAACATAGTATTTGTGTTGCCTTGGTTTAAGTTACTTAACTTCATATTAGCCCAGAGGCCTTGTCTGAAGAAGGTATAAAAATAGTAACTACTTTACAGAACTCTTGTGAGAACTAAATAAGTTAATGTAGGCAACATGTCTGGAGCTAGGTAAGCATCACAAAATGATAACCATGATTCAATTTCACATGATATGTAATTCATGCTTATTTTGGTACCTTAGACTAAATAGAAGTTATGGTAGTCATATTCTAATATTTAATTATTATATACCTTTAATAATTCAGCAGCATAAATAGTGATTTTTCTGACACTGCCTTACTTATCACCCCAGAAAAGTCTCCAAGTTCATTTGTACTAGATAATGGCCTCTCTGAGGAGGCATTCCAAATTGCAACATTCTACTGAAAGAAAGCGGTAATTAGCATATCCCATACTGATAGCTTATAGTGAACAGTGAATGCTGCCACTGGATTTGTGGTTTCTGAAGGAGAAAATTTAACTCTTGGACCAAAGATAGTCTCAGTCACTTAGAGCTTTGTGTGCTGCTGCTGCTGTTGCTAAGTCGCTTCAGTCGTGTCCGACTCTGTGCGACCCCATAGATGGCAGCCCACCAGGCTCCACCATCCCTGGGATTCTCCAGGCAAGAACACTGGAGTGGGTTGCCATTTCCTTCTCCAATGTATGAAAGTGAAAAGTGAAAGTGAAGTTGCTCAGTCCTGTCTGACTCTTAGCGACCCCATGGACTGCAGCCCACCAGGTTCCTCTGTCCATGGGATTTTCCAGGCAAGAGTACTGGAGTGGGGTTCCATTGCCTTCGAGCTTTGTGTAGATTTTATTAAAGCAACAACGATAGAGAAAGCTCCCAACAAGTGGCACTGGGAGGGGGCAGGAGAGTACCCCCCTCACTAGTTTAAGTGGGGCCTTATATACTTCTCAAATAGCTGCTGAGAATAGATGCTCAATCTGTGAGAATTTTTCTCAGACCCTTTCCTGTAACATACATCCAGGGATGACATCAGCATGAGTTTAGCTAGAAGGAATAGGTTAACACAGAGCTCAGGGCTGTGGAAGTTTTTAACCCAGAATTTCTCTCATAACATACATCCGAAATTCAAAAAAGGCATGTACTTAAATGAGAGATACTGATGCCTACAAAGCCTACTTGTCTAAGGCAAAAGAATGTGAAAAACCAAAGAAAGCTTACCTCCTCCTTAAAGGGGCCTTATGCTTGGACTCCTTATCTGCCTAAGTTAGCACTCTCAATATTCGAAATATTATGTTGAGCACCTTGGCTTCAGTCAAGGCTCATAGTCTTATATATCCTGTTTCTTCTATTTTATAGTACACTTCAACAGAAAATAAATGAGAAAGTACCATCTTGAGGAGGCAAAATTGGAAAAAGGCAACTAATCATAAATCACTTGCAGTCAGTCTTATCAGAAAACTTTCCACAGCCAGCATATTGTTCCAAATAATTGTGCATTGCTTGGGTCTCTCCTATTCTATCTAGGATTATTTAATTTGAAAACTTATCTATAAAAGTTTATCTTTAACTATATTGTTATATTTTTCAAATGACATATAGACTGCCTTCTAATCTGAACACTAAGGCTTCACATAACACTAACAGCCTATATTGTACTAGCTTGAGTTTAAAGGTAAAAGCTTAATTACAAAAGTCATGCTAGCATTAACTCCTTCATGTTTCATGTGGACTAAATTACTTTATTATGGACAATCAAATTACATTTATTTGTTCCCCCCTGGCATCACACTCAATTAAGGAAGAGCTTAATTAGACATAGTACATAAATGACTCTCATCTAAGAGATTTATTTCATTATAAATTATATACCATATAGGTGTGAAGGAATGAGGTCTGAATAAAGATGGTCTTTATTCAGACACAATGTTGAACTCATTTAAAATACCCAGTTTACTGAGTTTTGACAAATTTATATACCCATGTAAACACCCCTAAAAATAAGTGCATAAAATTTGACACCTACGAAATTATCTGATGTCATTTCCCAGGCAAACTTTCTTCATTCCTGAGCAAAGAAACATGACTGGCTTCCTGTTATTGTTTATTACTTTTGCCATTTCTAGATTCATGCAAGTTGGTTGAATCATATACTAAATATGTTTTATATCTGGCTTGTTTTGCTCAACAAGTTCTTCAACTAATTTATGTTGCTGAACTTATGATATTCATGTCAACTGTGAACTTCCAGATGTTCAAGATGATTTTAGAAAAGACAGAGGAACCAGAAATTAAATTGTCAACATCTTCTGGAACACTGAAAAAGCAAGAGAGTTCCAGAAAAACATCTATTTCTGTTTTATGGACTGTGTCAAAGCCTTTGACAGTGGGAATACCAGATCACCTGACCTGCCTCTTGAGAAACCTGTATGCTGGTCAGGAAGCAACAGTTAGGACTGGACATGGAACAACAGACTGGTTCCAAATAGGAAAAGGAGTACGTCAAGGTTGTATATTGTCATCCTGCTTATTTAACTTCTATGCAGAGTACATCATGAGAAATGCTGGGCTGGATGAAGCACAAGCTGGAATCAAGATTGCCGGGAGAAATATCAATAACCTCAGATATGCAGATGACATCACTCTTAGGGCAGAAAGTGAAAAGGAACTAAAAAGCCTCTTGATGAAAGTGAAAGAGGAGAGTGAAAAGTTAAATGTTTAAAGTTAAAAGTGAAAATGTTGGGCTTAAAGCTCAACATTTAGAAAATGAAGATCATGGCATCTGGTCCCATCACTTCATGGCATAGATGGGGAAACAGTCGAAACAGTGACTGACTTTATTTATTGGGACTCCAAAATCGCTGTAGATGGTGATTTCAGCCATGAAATTAAAAAACGCTTACTCCTTGGAAGAAAAGTTATGACCAACCTAGATAGCATATTGAAAAGCAGAGACATTATTTTGTCACCAAAGGTCTGTCTAGCCAAGGCTATGTTTTTTTTCCAGTAGTCATGTATGGATGTAGAGTTGGACTGTGAAGAAAGCTAAGTGCTGCAGAATTGATGCTTTTGAGCTGTGGTGTTGGAGAAGACTCTTGAGAGTCTCTTGGGCTGCAAGGAGATCCAACCAGTACATCCTAAAGGAGATCAGTCCTGGGTGTTCATTGGAAGGACTGATGTTGAGGCTGAAACTCCAATACTTTGGCCACCTGATGTGAAGAGCTGACTCATTTGAAAAGACTCTAATGCCAGGAGAGATTGGGGGCAGGAGGAGAAGGGGATGACAGGATGAGATGATTGGATGGAATCACTAACTCAATGGATATGAGTTTGGGTAAACTCCGGGAGTTGGTGATGGACAGGGAGGCCTGGTGTGCTGCGGTTCATGGGGTTGCAAAGAGTCAGACACGGCTGAGTGACTGAACTGAACTGAGCTGAACTGATGTTGCTGCATGTATTAGTAGCTGACTCTTGTTATTACTAAAGAGTAGGCCACTATTCAGATTTCCTTTTCTTGGGTTCTAGAATAACAGTGGATGGTGACCCCAGTCATGAAATTAGAAGACACTTGCTCCTTGACAAATTAAGACACCATTTTGCCAACAAAGGTTCATATAATGAAGGCTATGGTTTTTCCAGTAGTCATGTATGGATGTTAGAACTGGACAATAATGAAGGCGGAGGACCAAAAAATTTATGCTTTTGAACTGTGGTGCTGGAGAAGATTCTTGATCACCACTAGAAAAGCAAGAAAATCAAACGAGTTAATCCTAAGGGAAATCAACCCTGAATACTCTTTGGAAGGACTGATACTGAAGCTGAAACTCCAATACTTTGGCCACTTGATGAAAAGAAGTGACTTATTGGCAAAGGCCCTGATGTTGGGAAAGATTGAAAGTAGAAGGAGAACTGGGTGACAGAATGAGATGGCTGGATGGTATCACCAATTCAATGGACTTGGGCGAACTCTGGGAGATGGTGAGGGACAGGGAAGCCTGCAGTGCTGCAGTCCATGTGATTGCGAAGAGTCAGGCATGATTTAGGGATGAACAGCAACAAGGCATATATTACAATTTGTTTATCGATTCATCAATAAATTGATTGAATATTGTTCCCTATCTGAGGTTATTATGAATAAAGTACTAAAATATTTGTGAATAAATATTTTTATAGATATGTTCTTTCACATTCTTTACATAAATACTTAGGAGTAGTATTCTCATGTTATATGGTAAGTACATGCCTAACTAATTTATAAAGAACTGACAAAGATTTAAAAAGCAACTGAACCATTGTGCAGTCACATAAGTGCAAATGGATAAAACGTATGACACTTTTAGTTGCCTTACACCCTTGCTAACATTTGGTATTTTCATTCATTTTTTTATTTTTTTTAATTGTAGTATAGTGTAGTACAGTTTATGTAAAATATTGTGGTAATTTATTGTAAACAGCAAAGTGATTCATGTGTGTGTGTGTGTATATATATATATAGGCATAGCAACCTACTCCAGGGTTCTTGCCTAGAGACTCTCCATGATTAGAGGACCCTGATTGACTACAGTCAATGAGGACACAAAGAGTCAGACACGAATAAGAAACTAAACACACACAGCACATATTTCTTTTTCAGATGTCTTATTATAGATTATTCAGTTCAGTAATACAATCTTACTCTAAGAAATAAGACAAGTCTGAAATAAACAACTGAACGTTACACATAAAATAACTAAAGAAAAAAGTTACTAGAAGGAAAGAAAAGAAAAAATCAGAGCAAAAATAGAAGAAATAGAGATAAAGAAGAGTATAATACTGAAAGCTGGTTCTTTGAAAGATCAACAAACCCAAGCAACCTAGACAGCATATTTAAAAGTAGAGATATCACTTTGCCAACAAAGGCACTTATGGATGTGAAAGTTGAACCATAAAGAAGTCCGTGGGCTGAAGAATTGATGCTTTTGAACTGTGGTGTTGGAAAATACTCTTGAGAGTCCCTTGGACTGCAAGAAGATCAAACCAGTCAATCCTAAAGGAAATCAGTCCCCAGTGCTCATTGGAAGGACTGATGCAAAGCTCCAGTTCTTTGGCCAGTGGTGTGAAGAGCTGACTCATTAGAAAAGATCCTGACCCTGAGAAAGACTGAAGGCAGAAGAAGAGGATCAAAGAAAATGAGATAGGTGGATGGCAACAATGACTCAATGGACATGAGTTTGAGAAAGCTCAAGGAGATGATGAAGGACAGGGAAGCCTGGAGTGCTGCAGTCCATGAGGTTACAAAGGCTCAGACATGTCTGAGCAGCTGAACAACTATAATCAGTGAATTTAGCAAAATCAAAACACGGCAATACACATTTCATCATTACAATGAAAAATCAGAAAGAGAATTGAGGAATCAATCCCATTCAGCCATGTTAGAAACTAATAAGGTATCTTGGTATAAACCTATGTAAGTAGACAAACAAGCTGTATATAGAAAATTATAAGACACTGATGAAAGAAATTGAAGATGACATAAACAGATGGAGAGATATGCCATGTTCTTGGGTTGGAAGCATCAATATTGTGAAAATAAATATACTACCAAATGCAATCTACAGATACAATGTGATCACTGTCAAATTACCAATGGCATTTTTTCACAGAACTAGAACAACAACAAAAAAATCACAATTCTTATGGAAGCACAAAAGATCCCAATTAGCCAAAGTAGTCTTGAGAAAGAAGAATGAAGCTGGTGGAATCAACTTTTCTGACTTCAGATTATACTACAAAGCTACAGTCATCAAGACAGCATGGTACTGGCACAACAATGAAAATACAGACTAACAGAACAAGATAGAGAGCCCAAAGATAAGCCCAAGAATCTCTGCATACCGTATTTTTGACAAAAGGGGCAAGAATATACAACAGGGCAAAAATAGCCTCTTCAATCAGTGGCGCTGTGAAAACTGGACAACTACATGTAAAGGAATTAAAATAGAACACTTCTTAACACGATACACCAAGATAAATTAAAAATGAATTAAAGACCTAATGGTAAGACCAGAAACTATAAAAATCTTAGAGGAAAGCATAGGCAGAACACTTAATACTTAAATCAAAGCTAGATCCTCTATGACTCCCCTCCTAGTGTAATGGAAATAAATACAAACAAGTGGGACCTAATTAAACAAATTTTGCACACCAAAGGAAACTATAAAAAGGTGAAAAAAAAAAGAATGGGAGAAAATAATAGCAAAAGAAACATCCGATAAAGGATTAATCTACAAAATATACAAGCAACACATGCAACACAATACTAGGAAAAAAAAATCAAAAGTTGCAAAGCTACCAATAGATATTTCTCCAAAGAAAGCATACAGATGGCTATCAAACATATGAAAAATGCTCAACATCACTCATTAATAGAGAAGTGAAAATCAAAATTATAATGAGATATTACCTTACATCAGTCAGACAGGTCATCACCAAAAAGTATACAAACAGTAAATTTTGGGGAGGGTGTGGAGAAAAGGAAACACTTTTGCACTGTTGTGGGAATGTAAATTGATACAACCACTATAGGAGATGGTAGGGAGATCCCTTAAAACAAAACAAAACAAAACAAAAAAACTAGGAATAAAACCACCAAATGGCCCAGGAATATACGCCTAGGCATGTACCCTGAGGAAATCAAAACTGAAAAAGGCATATACCCCAAAGTTAATTGCAGCACAATTTACAATACCTAGAACATGGAAAGATGTCCATCAGCAGATGAATGAATAAGCAAGATGGTATATATGTACAATGGAATATTCAGTTCAGTTGAGTTCAGTCACTCAGTCCTGTCTGACTCTTTGCGACCCCATGAATCGCAGCACTCCAGGTCTCCCTGTCTATCATCAACTCCCAGAGTTCACTCAGACTCACGTCCATCGAGTCAGTGATGCCATCCAGCCATCTCATCCTAGGTCTTCCCCTTCTCCTCCTGCCCCTAATCCCTCCCAGCATCAGAGTCGTTTCCAATGAGTCAGCTCTTCGCATGAGGTGGTCAAAGTACTGGAGTTTCAGCTTTAGCATCATTCCTTCCAAAGAAATCCCAGGGCTGGTCTCCTTCAGAATGGACTGGTGGATCTCCTTGCAGTCCAAGGGACTCTCAAGAGTCTTCTCCAACACCACAGCTCAAAAGCATCAATTCTTCAATGCTCAGCCTTCTTCACAGTCCAGCTCTCACATCCATACATGACTACTGGAAAAACCATAGCCTTGACTAGTCGGACCTTTGTTGGCAAAGTAATATCTCTGCTTTTGAATATGCTATCTAGGTTGGTCATACCTTTCCTTCCAAGGAGCATCTTTTAATTTCATGGCTGCATCACCATCTGCAGTGATTTTGGAGTTAAAAAAAAATAAAAATCAAGTCTGACTCTGTTTCCACTATTTACCCATCTATTTCCCATGCAGTAATGGGACCAGATGCCATGATCTTCATTTTCTGAATGTTGAGCTTTAAGCCAAGTTTTGCACTCTCCACTTTCACTTTCATCAAGAGGCTTTTTAGTTCCTCTTCACTTTCTTCCATAAGGGTGGTGTCAACTGCATATCTGAGGTTATTGATATTTCTCCCGGCAATCTTGATTCCAGCTTGTGCTTTTCCAGCCCGTGCTTCTTCCAGCCCAGCTTTTCTCATGATGTACTCTGCATATAAGTTAAATAAGCAAGGTGACAATATACAGCCTTGACATACTCCTTTTCCTATTTGGAACCAGTCTGTTGTTCCATGTCCAGTTCTAATTGTTGCTTCCTGACCTGCATATAGGTTTCTTAAGAGGCAGGTCAGGTAGTCTGGTATTCCTATCTCTTTCAGAATTTTCCACAGTTTATTTTGATTACTCGGTCATAAAAAGGAATGCATTTGAGTCAGTTCTAATGAGGTAAATGAACCTACAGCCTATTGTACAGAGTGAAGTAAGTCAGAAAGAGAAAAATAAATATTGCATAGTAACTCAATATTCTTTTTTTAATTAATTTTTATTTTTTAGTTTGTTTTGCTTTACAATACTGTATTCGTTTTGCTATACATTGACATGAATCAGCCACGAGTGTACATGAACTCCCTATCCCGACCCCCACCTCCCCCCTCCCGCCCCACACCCTCTCTCTGGATTATCCCCGTGCATCAGTCCCAAGCATCCTGTATCCTGCATCAAACCTGGACTTGNAGTTAAATAAATAAATAAATGAATAGGTTAAGCATAGGTCTGGTACTTAGGAATTATGGCTTTGGATTATTTAGTAATAAACTTCCACTTGTTTCTCTATTATATTTTATAACTGTTTCCTGCCATACACTTTCATGATGTTGGTGAAATATTTTGCATTCTGTAGCACAACTGTTAGTACCTTAAACATATTTTTAATTTTTGTCAAATTTGTTAGAATCTAGGAAGACTTTTATATTTATATTTATTTTTACTTACTTTGAACATAGACATATTTCTTGTAGTTTCAGTGAATATGAAGAAATATTTATTTAAATTTGATTTTATTTAGCCCAAACCTCTCACTGTTCTGAACCGCAAAATAAATCTGAATTCTCTCAAATTTTTTGCTATAAAGCTGAAATGTATCTTCTTATGAGTCATAATGACATATGTCATTACAGGGTCATCTTACTTTAGAAATAAATGAAATAAAGCCACTTAAATACCATATATTTCTAAAATTACTACAAAATTATATGAGGTAGTTTTAAAAATCCATTTCATTAATAAAAATGATATACCTTATATAACTAAGGTATGCATAAGTTTTAAGATTACTTAGCAATAAAATTTATAATTTCAGTTTCTATATTTCTATTAAGATTTAGGATCAAACTCTTTTTCCTAAGGGGAAATATTTCTATAAAACCTTTTAGAAAACATTGACATGGCATTATTTTACTGCTCACTGATCCTTTAGGATATATGAATGTTTGATAGTACGCTAAATTTATGATCAAATGTGTTTCTTCATGTAAATTTAAAATAAATCATAACCCAGATTTTGTAGGGTTTTACTTCACTTTCACTTTTCACTTTCATGCACTGGAGAAGGAAATGGCAACTCACTCCAATGTTCTTGTCTGGAGAATTCCAGGGACGGGGGAGCCTCATGGACTGCCGTCTATGGGGTCGCACAGAGTCGGACACGACTGAAGCGACTTAGCAGCAGCAGCAGCAGCATGTATGTTTGATAGTACGCTAAATTTATGATCAAATGTGTTTCTTCATGTAAATTTAAAATAAATCATAACCCAGATTTTGTAGGGTTTTACTTCACTTTCACTTTTCACTTTCATGCATTGGAGAAGGAAATGAGAACTCACTCCAATGTTCTTGTCTGGAGAATTCCAGGGATGGGGGAGCCTCATGGACTGCCGTCTATGGGGTCGCACAGAGTCGGACACGACTGAAGCAACTTAGCAGCAGCAGCATGCATCTAATATTATACTCCTGTGTACACACACATATGGGTAAGTTTTTTGGTTTGCAAACTGCCTCAACTTTTAATATTTATGTATTGTGAATAATTTTAATTAGTACAAGCATTTACATTGTAGGCCTCAACTATCAGCTGGATAACTACTTGAACCACAGAAATGATTCTGCAGTTAGAAGCTCAGTTTCATAATTGTTTTAAAATCTATATTTTATGACTTAATCATAAATCATAGTCAATAAAGAAGTGTAAGATAACGGCTTGCATTTCTTCCAACTATCATTACTTTGCTTGTTAAACAAATTTGACCATAATTTCCTTTATTTTATGATTAGCTACTAGTGAATAAAAATACACTGACATCAAATTTTGAACTGGTAAAACGATTTAGCAGAAGCTCCAATGATTAATGTTGAGTAAAATTTGGCCATTAAAAATATTTTTGACATTTGTAATTCTTAGTTTTGTCGGATAATAGGAACATATTTAAAGAAAATGTTTTATCTCATAATACAGAAAATACCATTATTTATCCAACTAAATTTTAAAATATAACACTAAAACTAATTTATTTGTTAAATCAGTTAAGTGAGAAATATTTTTCAAATTGCTTTAAAAAAATTAGAATGATAGGAGTACTGTATCTACAAAGTTAAAATTTTATTTTTGACACCTATATTAATATATCTTGACAGTTATAAATCTACTCATTATTTTCTGTAATTAGTATTATATGAAACTTATTAAGGAAACTTTTGATGAAGTCTTTATATTAAAGAAGCATCTTGCTAGTGTATATCGGTAACCTTCTTCTACATTTAAAATATAACACTAAAACTAATTTATTTGTTAAATCAGTTAAATGAGAAATATATTTCAAATTGCTTTAAAAAAATTAGAATGATAGGAGTACTGTATCTACAAAGTTAAAATTTTATTTTTGACACCTATATTAATATATCTTGACAGTTATAAATCTACTCATTATTTTCTGTAATTAGTATTATGTGAAACTTATTAAGGAAACTTTTGATGAAGTCTTTATATTAAAGAAGCATCTTGCTAGTGTATATCGGTAACCTTCTCCTACATATTGTGACTTATTTATGAAGTAATGGAGCCTGATGGAAAAAATCCACATTTCATCAGCAAAGCCAAGAATATGAGTGTCATATATGGTTTGGACATTAAAAATAAATAAATAAATAATATGACTTTATCAAAAGAAGCAGTAGTTTTCATCAAAATAGTGATAGCAAGGTGAATAAGGCTTGCTCTTAAATTCAAATTTTATGCTTTTAAAATAATTATATTTTATATTTTATCCAGAAATATGCCATATTTTCTAATATCAATGTATCTTGGGTATCAAATAATTCATTAATTTTTAAGATGTCTATGAGATAAGACAATTCTCATTTTACTTCAGTGGAACATGAGGTTCAGAAAAGTTAAGTAAAATCCAATACAAGTTTAGGAGTGGTAGAGTCAGGATCAGAATCCAGATGTGACTGGTTCCAAAGTCCATGTGCTTTTTATTAGTTATTTCTTTGGCATTCACTGTTCTGAACTCTACCTCAGATTCACAAAATAAGCTTGCTTACATTTTAAGCAATATTTTAAAATATCAGCTTCTCTGATATTCAACTGTTTCCATCATCTTCACTGGTGAGCAGCAGTACAGATGTCAGTTAAGTTCAGTTCAGTTTCTCAGTCCTGTTTGGCTCTTAGCAACCCCATGGACTGCAGCAGGCCAGGTTTCCCTGTCCATCACTACCTCCTGGACTTTACTGAAACTCACGTCCATTGAGTCTGTGATGCCATTCAACTATCTCATCCTCTGTTGTCCCCTTCTCCTCCCACCTTCAATCTTTCCCAGCATCAGGGTTTTTTCAAATGAGTCAGTTCTTTGCATCAGGTGACCAAAGTATTGGAGTTTTGGCTTCAGCATCAGTCCTTCCAATGAATATTCGGGACTGATTTCCTTTAAGATGAACTGATTGGATCTCCTTGCAGTTCAAGGGACTCTCGAGAGTCTTTTCCAACATCACAGTTCAAAAGATCAGTTCTTTGATGCTCAGTTTCTTTATAGCCCAACTCTCACATCTATATGTGACTACAGGACAAACCATAGCTTTGACTAGATGGAACATTGTTGACAAAGTGATGTCTCTGCTTTTGAATATGCTGTCTAGGTTGGTCATAATTTTTCTTCAAGGAGCAGGTGTCTTTTAATTTCATGGCTGCAGTCACAATCTGAAGTGATTTTGGAACCCCAAAAGATAATGTGTATCATTGTTTTCACTGTTTCCCCATTTATTTGCCATGAAGTGATGGGACCGGATGCCATGATATTAGTTTTCTGAATGTAGAGTTTTAAGCCAGCTTTTTCACTCTTCTGTTTCACATTTATCAAGAAGCTCTTTAGTTCTATGCTGTCTGTGATATGGGTGGTGTCATCTGCATATCTGAGGTTACTGATATTTCTCCCAGAAAACTTGATTCCAGCTTGTGCTTCATCCAGCCCAGCATTTCTCATGACATACTCTGCATATAAGTTAAATAAGCAGGGTGACAATATACAGCCATGTCTGTTGTTCCATGTCTAGTTCTAACTGTTGCTTCCTGACTTGCATACAGATTTCTCTGGAGCCTAGTAAGGTGGTCTGGTATACCCATCTCTTGAAGAATTTTCCAGTTTGTTGTGATCTACACAGTCAAGGCTTTGGCATAGTCAATAAAGCAGAAGTAGATGTTTTTCTTTAACTATTTCTTTTTTGATGAGCCAGTGGATGTTGGCAATTTGATCTCTGTTCCTCTGCCTTTTCTAAATCCAGCTTGAACATCTGGAAGTTCATGGTTCACATACTGTTGAAGCTTGGCTTGGAGAATTTTGAGCATTACTTTGTTAGCATGTAAGATGAGTGCAATTGTGAGGTATTTGAGCATTCTTTGGCATTGCTTTTCTTTGGAATTGGAACGAAAACTAACTTTTCCCAGTCTTGTGGCCACTGCTGAGTTTTCCAAATTTGGTGGCATATTGAGTGCAGCACTTTCACAGCATCACCTTTTAGGATATGAAGTAGCTCAACTGGAATTCCATCACTCCACTAGCTTTGTTGATAGTGATGCTTCCAAGGCCTACTTGACTTCACATTCCAGGCTACCTGGCTCTTTTTTGAGCATTACTTTGTTAGCATGTAAGATGAGTGCAATTGTGAGGTATTTGAGCATTCTTTGGCATTGCTTTTCTTTGGAATTGGAACGAAAACTGACTTTTCCCAGTCTTGTGGCCACTGCTGAGTTTTCCAAATTTGCTGGCATATTGAGTACAGCACTTTCACAGCATCATCTTTTAGGATATGAAGTAGCTCAACTGGAATTCCATCACCTCCACTAGCTTTGTTGATAGTGATGCTTCCAAGGCCTACTTGACTTCACATTCCAGGCTACCTGGCTCTAGGCAAGTGATCACACCATTATGGTTATCTGGGTCATGAGGATCTTTTGTATATAATTCTTCTGTGTATTCTTGCCACCTTTTCTTAATATCTTCTGCTTCTGTTATGCCCATATAATTTCTGTCCTTTATCATGCCCATCTTTGCATGAAATATTCCCTTGGTATCTCTAATTTTCTTGAGAGCTCTCATCTCTCCCATTGATTGTTTCCCTCTATTTCTTTGCATTGATCATCGAGGAAGGCTTTCTTATCTCTCCTTGCTATTCTTTGGAACTCTGCATTAAAATGGGTATGTTGTGCCTTTTCTCCTTTTCTTTCTGCTTCTCTTCTTTTCACAGCTATTTGTAAGGCCTCCTGAGAAAACCTTTTTGCCTTTCCTTTTCTTGGGGATGATCCTGATCACTACCTCCTGTACAATGTCGTGAACCTATATCCATTGATCTTCTCACACTTTATCAGATCTAATCCACTGAATCTATTTCTCACTTCCACTGTATAATCATAAGGGATTTGATTTATATCATACCTGAATGGTCTAGTGGTTTTCCTTACTTTCTTCAATTAAGTCTGTTTTTGACAATAAGGAGTTAATGATCTGAGCCATAGTTCAGCTTCTGGTCTTGCTTTTGCTGACTGTATAGAGCTTCTCCATCTTGGACTACAAAGAATATAGTCAATCTAATTTCAGTATTGACCATCTGCTGATGTCCATGTGAGGAGATACCCCATGTCCAAGGGCAAAGGAGAAGCCCCAGCAAGCCATTAGGAGTGGTGAAAGTGCTTTTAGAATCAAACCTCATATCTGCCAGAGATGCTCAGATGGCTCAAACATACCTTATGTGCACCAGGACACAGAGACCCCACAGGGACTGAGACAGAACTGTGTTAGAGTTCTCCTATGGAGGTACGGGTCAGCAGTGGACTGCTGTAGGAGCACGGAGTCTGGGTGCAGTAGACCTCAGTATGGCATAAGTCCTCTTGGAGGAGGACACCATTAACCCCATCATAGAGCCACCAGAACTTACACGGGATTGGGAAACACTTCTGGAGGGCAAAAACAAAACATTTTGTGCACCTGGACCCAAGAGAAAGGAGCCAAAGCAAAAACAACACCCAGCTGTGGATGTGGCTGGTGATCGAAATTGAAGCCCCAGCAAGCCATTAGGAGTGGTGAAAGTGCATTTAGAATCAAACCTCATATCTGCCAGAGATGCTCAGATGGCTCAAACATACCTTATGTGCACCAGGATGCAGAGACCCCACAGGGACTGAGACAGAACTGTGTTAGAGTTCTCCTATGGAGGTACGGGTCAGCAGTGGACTGCTGTAGGAGCACGGAGTCTGGGTGCAGTAGACCTCGGTATGGCAGAAGTCCTCTTGGAGGAGGACACCATTAACCCCATCATAGAGCCACCAGAACTTACACGGGATTGGGAAACAGACTCCTGGAGGGCAAAAACAAAACCTTTTGTGCACCTGGACTCAAGAGAAAGGAGCCAAAGCAAAAACAACACCCAGCTGTGGATGTGGCTGGTGATCGAAATATTTCTTCAATTAAGTCTGTTTTTGACAATAAGGAGTTAATGATCTGAGCCATAGTTCAGCTTCTGGTCTTGCTTTTGCTGACTGTATAGACCTTCTCCATCTTTGACTACAAAGAATATAGTCAATCTAATTTCAGTATTGACCATCTGCTGATGTCCATGTGAGGAGATACCCCATGTCCAAGGGCAAAGGAGAAGCCCCAGCAAGCCATTAGGAGTGGTGAAAGTGCTTTTAGAATCAAACCTCATATCTGCCAGAGATGCTCAGATGGCTCAAACATACCTTATGTGCACCAGGACACAGAGACCCCACAGGGACTGAGACAGAACTGTGTTAGAGTTCTCCTATGGAGGTACGGGTCAGCAGTGGACTGCTGTAGGAGCACGGAGTCTGGGTGCAGTAGACCTCAGTATGGCATAAGTCCTCTTGGAGGAGGACACCATTAACCCCATCATAGAGCCACCAGAACTTACACGGGATTGGGAAACACTTCTGGAGGGCAAAAACAAAACATTTTGTGCACCTGGACCCAAGAGAAAGGAGCCAAAGCAAAAACAACACCCAGCTGTGGATGTGGCTGGTGATCGAAATAAAGTCCAATGTTGTAAAGAGCAATATTGCATAGGAACCTGGAATGTTAGGTCCATGAATCAAGGCAAATTGAAAGTGGTCAAACAGGAGATGGCAAGAGTGAATATTGACATTTTAGGAATCAGCCAACTAAAATGGACTGTAATGGGTGAATTTAACTCAGATGACCATTATATCTACTATTGTGGGCAGGAATCCCTTAGAAGAAATGGAGTAGCCATCAGAGTCAACAAAAAAAATCTGAAATGCAGTATTTGGATGCAATCTCAAAAACAACAGAATGATCTCTGTTCATTTCCAAGGCAAACCATTCAATATTATAGTCATCCAAGTCTATGTTCTGACCAGTAATGCTGAAGAAGCTGAACTGCTCTATGCTGCTGCTAAGTCGCTTCAGTCATGTTCGACTCTGTGCGAACCCATAGACGGCAGCCCACCAGGTTCCTCTGTCCCTGGGATTCTCCAGGCAAGAACACTCGAGTGGGTTGCCATTTTATGCTCCAATGCATGAAAGTGAAAAGAGAAAGTGAAGTCACTCAGTCGTGTCTGACTCTTAGCGACCCCATGGACTGCAGCCTACCAGCCTCCTCCATCCATGGGATTTTCCAGGCAGGAGTACTGGAGTGGGGTACCATTGCCTTCTCCAAAACTGCTCTTTGAAGACCTACAAGACCTTCTAGAACTAGCATCCAAAAAAAGATGTCTTTTTCATTATAGAGGACTGGAATGCAGAAGTAGGAAGTCAAGAAATACCTGGGATAACAGGCAAATTTGGCCTTGGAGTACAGAATGAAGGAGGGCAAAGGCTAATAGAGTTTTGCCAAGAGAATGCACTGGTCATAACAAACACCTTCCTCCAACAACACAAATACAGATGTCAGCAGCAACAAAAAACAGCCAAATATAAAATCAGATATTTACCAAGTGGTTACTATAGTCTCAGTTCAGTCAGTTCAGTTCAGTCGCTCAGTAGTGTATGACTCTTTGTGACTCCATGAGTCACAGCACGCCAGGCCTCCCTGTCCATCACCATCTCCCGGAGTTCACTCAAACTCATGTCCATTGAGTCGGTGATGCCATCCAGCCATCTCATCCTCTGTCGGCCCCTTCTTCTCCTGCCCCCAATCTCTCCCAGCATAAGAGTCTTTTCCACTGAGTCAACTGTTCGCATGAGGTGGCCAAAGTACTGGAATTTCTGCCTCAGCATCATTCCCTCCAAAGAACACCCAGGGCTGATCTCCTTTAGAATGGACTGGTTGGATCTCCTTGTCTACCACTGTTCTAATTCCAGTGCATATGATTTTGATATTCTGAGGGAGATACTACTGTCATCATTTTAGAAAAAAAAAAATTGAGACACATAATGTTAATATGTCCCAAATTACACAATAAATTAAAAACAAATTTTAATATCATATGTGGCTTTGGAGTTCATCTAATTCAATGTAATTATGGAATAATAGTATAAATTGAGAATGACAAAACTCACAGACTATAAAATAGATAATAATTTTATTAATTTTAAATTAGAGATAATAATACATACACATTTTTAATTGTTGGTAAATATGCATATATAATTATGAGATAAGAATTAAAATAATGATTTTAGATTATAAAAACATCCCACCCATCCATTTCCACATATGGAAATCAATTTCTGAAAGATTCAGTAAAGAGCTTAAAGAAAAACATTGAGGTTGTACCAGAGTAGATGTTAAAATTACTTTTTCAACTTCCAATTGCTTTTTTTTTTCTTTCTATATAATACCTCATTTTAAAACACATACAATTTTTGACATATTCTTATTAGTTTTTTCTTCTTGTTGTCTAGAAAAACACACTTATTGTATACTGATTGCCATACTAAATGGTAAATTTTGTAATTTTCTTTTTACTGTAATGCAGTGCAAATGCTATTATCCCAATTATTAAGACAGAGAAATTAAAGTCTTGCCCAAAGTCCATAGAATTAAAACTACAAAATCCGTGGTCTCAGTGTTAATGTTGTATTGCTTCTTCCTGTATAAATTATTTTACTAACAAGGGAATTTTAAGTAGGTCATTGGCATCTTCTCAACTGATTTCTGTTTGTCTTCTGAATCAATATTTAAATACATATCCTTTTAAAAATGACTGACTTTCATCAATCTTTGAAACTCTCCCCCTATTCCTCTTCTCTTTCTTTTTCTTGTTTACATTAGTTTTCCATCTTGTTTTTCTTCTCCTCCTCTTCCTTCTCTTCTTTCTCCTTGCATTTAATTTCTTTAGTCTCCTCCATCTTATTATTTTATCCTCCTTCTACCGCTTTCTCTTCTTTTCTCTCTTGAGATTCTTTCCATCCATCTGTTGGAATTAGTAGCTGCAGGAGTTTCTCCACAATGCATTTTCTAAACACCATTCACATATAGAAATATTGAGAATTTAAAAAAAAATCATAGAATGAAGCTGTGTCATTGATTGGGGACAGAAAAATTAATAACTTGGCTCTTTTATCTCATGAATGGGCAACATGACAGCATAAACAAATGAATTTTCTTCCCAGGTATACTCCAGAAAAAACTTCTTTTATCAGCTCCAACATGCACCTGAGAAGTTTCCAAATTAATGTATTCCAATATGTTTAGTAGAAAATATACAAACTAGTGTTCTAAGAGAAAATCATGACTTCAATTCAATTCGGAAATATTAATTGAACAGCTTCAACTTATGAAAAAACTGTTACAGTTGGAATATATGATTTTAAGATCGATTTTAAACTCTGTCATATTTAAACTAAATTGATTAAACTTACAAGCAATCTTTATTTCCTTATTAAGAGAACATGTAAGTTTTAGCTGAGTATTCAGCTTTGAAACTGAATGTTGCTATCTTCTCTCTCACCATTTTGCTAAATTATATTTTTCTAAAGATGAAAATGAAATTCTTTTTCCGAGTATCAGTTCATAAATACTTCTTCCATTATAACAGACTTATAAATAAAAAATACTTAGGATGAGAAATAGATGTTTATTCCAAAATGAATAAGAAATACAGGTTCTGTGTTTTTTTCAAATCATACATACATGCACATATATGACATGAATCTATCTACTCTTTATCTGTCTATCATCTATCAATTCATCTCCCTATCTATCAAATTTAGCCTTTAGCTATATAATGTGTAAGTCTTTGGCACTTGTATTCATTTATAAAAGCACCATTTTACCATTTGATGGTACTCTAACATTGCTTTATATTTCGTCATGTCAACATTGAAATCCACAATTTTATATACATTTAAACACCCAAATAGTGCAGAGATTTGTTTGTAAAAAGTGATAGCCATCATACATGATATACATGTTTATGAAGGAACGTCAGTGTGGAACCTTGTTATGCGTGGTGTTAAAGCAGAATAGTGCAGTATGCCAAGTAGAGAGATTGATTTGAAAGTAAAAATAAAAATGTTAGACATTTGCTTGAATTTTTAGCACCTGCTTGTGTCCTGGCGGGCTCCAAATGGAGCCTCTTGTTGTTTTCCTCTAATTCATCCTGGCGCTGACAGAGGTGCAAGTTACAAGCCCCAGCTTGCATATCATGCTTTAGAATGACAAAGCCAATAAAAACAATTATCTCGAAACCAGTATCTCATCCATTATTAAATATATGAAAAGAGTTTTAATTTCCTGTGCAATTACATAGTGAAATGTCATACTCTGGATGAAGAAAGATTAATTGCTTTTGATAAAATACTGTGTATTTTTGTTTGACTTTTTGGACATCCATTTAATGTAGAAATATCATTTCAATCTAATGTGCTTCACATCACACAGACCTATTGTAATTTTGCAGAGGAAATATTGTTTAATTATTTTCTTTTCTCATAAAGGATTAAGAATAAAATATTAATTCTTCTTGGCTCAAGAGCACCACAAGCCACATTTTATTTTTTACACCACATTGGAGACTCTTATAAATGAGCAATAGAAAAATATGTTTAATGTGTTTCACAAGAGATTCATAAGATTACCTCAAGGAACATTTGGATGTCATGTGTAGGCACAAATTACAATTTCTATCATCTGTATTTGTTTTCTATTTACCAATGATTATTAAGTAATTCATAAAAACGACCAGTCACTTTCTTCCTGTCATATAATATAACATCAATTTATTCTCTCATCAAGACTCAACTAATAGCAAATTAATCTTCAGGAAAAGAAACTTTCCAAATACTGTTAGCCATACTTTACATAGTGACAGAACTAGGAAGCCTCTATGAGAGTGAAAATAGCATTTCATAAATAGTAGACTAGCAGGTAGCCATGGCATTTTGACCTGTTTTGTCTAGTCTGCTAAAGCCTTGGCTATTATAGAATTTAATTGTTTTTCTGAAAAAAAAAATATATATATTGGAGCAGGCATTTGATAGAAAATTAATATTTTAACAATTTCATCTTTGTACAGAGAAAATATATATTTATATTGGGTAGTGTTCACTTTTCAAGTGCCTATTATATTCACTTATGTTAAATAGCTAGCAATAAATATAAAGCATAACATAAGACAACACTCAAAATAATTATAATACAAGGAAGAGACAATGTTTTATTTGTAGCCATTTATTACGATTGACAGTTGGGTCCTGGCAAAATGTGTTGTAGGTCAGGAATGAATTTGACTGACATATATGTTTTGGAAAGCTTACAGAGGACCTCATCTATCAGAAACTAAAATGGAAAATTGTAACCCTTAAAATTAGTTCATTATTTTTTTTTCCAGAATTACAAATCAACTAGAGTTATTTCATATCCAATATTTTCTTTCCTTTGCTGATTTGTGGAAAAGTTGGAAAAAGGTAAACAGTAGAAGATTGCCTTTTCAGGACTGATAAGGGAAATAATGTTTCAGAGAAAGCATATTGAGGATCAGAAATTAAATTTTCACATTTGCTTATAATTCTGAAATACCTGGTTTAGGTAAAATGTGAAAAGAAAATTTTCACATCACATTACTTTTCATATATCAGTCATTATTTGTCAGTAATAAGATACTGGTCATCTCTTCATTGCTGAAATTTAAGGAAATGTCAGTAAACCTATATCTACCCTGAAATGTGAACTGGAAAACTACACATTCAATTTGATATTTATGAAAATTTAATCCTTCAACTCATAGTTTAAATATAAAAGATGTACACTTAGGTAACTTCTAAGTAATACATTCAAATCTTCTTGTATTAATAGACTCCTACAACAAATATTATATACTTATTAATTGATGGGCTACAGTTCATATATCTGAGTTCATTTTAATACAATATTGAAAAGCTTTTAACATTTAAATATTCATGAGTACAAAGAATGAAATACAAGTATTTTACTTTCTTGTTTACCTCCAAGACATTTCTATATAGACATGCTAGTAAGTAAGTAATCTAATCTTACTTAAAACACTTCCATAAATCAATAGTTTCTTAATTTTAAGCATACAGAAATACAATAAATATATAAAGACATATCATGCAATTGCTATTTAATTTATACCTTATGACTGGCAATTTGTTTAGCCCTTAGGAGAAGTCTCTGTAAATACTAAGAATGAAAGAATTAAAGAAAACATGATATTTCAACAGATGCACATTATTCTTAAAGTCAACCTCACCCCTGCCTAATGGTCTATAAGACATTACATGATCAAATGATGCCATCTTTCCATTTTATTCTTACAAATGTCTCTCTTTCTCATTAGATACATTAACACTAAGTTTTTTGATGTTCTTCACAAATTCCAAATTCATTTTTTAATTAAGAGCTTTATGTTAGCTGTTTACTGTCAAATATACTACCAGTATGATCATTTTTATCCTGAAAAATAGGCAAATGAAACAGTATAGATGAAATGAATTAAATTCACTGACACTTCAGTTTGCAATTCTGAAAATTTATGGAGTATGTGTGAAGTAAGTGTATAGCTTACTCTAGATATAGCTAGAATGGTTCATATGCTAATTCCATGGAAACTGTCCTCTCAACAAGCTCATTACTAAGAAATCCTAATTTTATATGTTTTTTAGTCCTATTGGAGCCTCTGCAACATTTAAAAACATGGACAACTCCTCCCTTTTTGTGTAAGCTTCTCTGTTTCTTCCTACTTCCAATGTTAGCAAGTATTCCCAGACCACAACAGTGTGTAGGTAAAAATGAAATAACAGCAATAGTGAGACTCGAGTATCACTGGCTTACATATTAATTGTTTAAGAGACTCTAGTTTAAGCTAGTTCATGCAAAGAGAAAAGGGATAAATTGGCTTATGTGAAAGAAAAGCCTGACTGTGACACCAGTAACAGATTCAGTTGGATCACGATAGCTGAATGCCATCAGGATATTGTCATTTAGACTCCATTTCTTTTTTTTTTTTTCCTCTGCTGTATATATTTTTCTTTTTAAATATAAATTTACTTATTTTAATTGGAAGTTAATTACTTTACAATATTGTATTGGTTTTGCCATATATTGACATGAATCCACCACGGGTATACATGCGTTCCCCATCCTGAACCCCTCTCCCTCCTCCCTCCCCTTACCATCCCTCTGGGTTATCCCAGTGCACCAGCCCCAAGCATCCAGTATCATGCATCGAACCTGGACTGACGAGTCATTTCATATATGATATTATACATGTTCAATCTCTCTCCCTCTCGCACAGAGTCCAAAAGACTGTTCTATACATTCTTATCCATCTTTTAGTTTTTCCTTTCTTGTGTGTTATCTTTATCCTCAGGGTATTCCTGTTGATAGGAAGATGGCTACTAGTACTCCAAGCTTATGAGGTCCTATAATTTCTGGCACTTAATTATTTTAAAAAATTAAGAAAAGAAAAAAAAGTAAATAAGATTGAGAGAGACCTCAGCAGATAAAAAGGGAAGAGAGTTGGAACTCTTACCAGTTCAGAGAATAGTTCTAAAATATATTCAGCCTCTTGAATGCTAAACATTTATCCATAATTTCATTGCAATGCTTTAAAATTCTATTTAGCAAAGTATCACTATCCCAGATGAAACCAAATATGTTCTTTTATTATATTATGGGGGACAACCCCAAACCTGTCTAATCACTATATCAAGCTCCGATCACAGGATTTTTGAATGTTGTGCATTCCTATTTATCAGCTCTGGATATACTTCCTTGTTATTCTGCTACTTACTCAAAGTGGTAAATTATATGACATCAGCAACATCCTATAATTGTATAAGAGGTATAATTATTTAAAAATTACCCACATCATTTTCACAGATGGAGAAATAAACCCCATTTTCAACAAAAGAGATTAAAAAAAATAAAATTTGGAAAAAAAAGAAAGAAAAGAAATCAGGAAATTCTAAGTGTGACAGTGCAATGAGTCAGTAAGGCAATCTGTTTGCTCTCAGCTTTGTTTCTGGGAGATTATTTTTGCCAATGCCAATTTGTATGATGACTCTTGAAGAGGATTTTCTTTAACCTGTGAATTGTCTCAAATACTTTCAAAGGTTGATCATAATTCATCACTTTAGGTGCATAGCATCTTTAAGTTAAGCTGTGGTCAACTAGCATTTCTTTGAATTAGGAACACTAAATACATATTTTCATATCATGCCTCTTAAAATTAGGCCTTGCACTTGAAGTCTGTGTGTGGGTAGCAGGCTTCAGGGCTAGAGGGAGATTTAGATGATGGTGTGGAGCATCCTACTGCCCCAGGCTAGTTCCTTAGGGGCTGATAATCAATTTTGACAGAGGTAAGTGCCTAACATGGATCTGGAACAACAGACTGGTTCCAAATAGGGAAAGGAGTACATCAAGGCTGTATATTGTCACCCAGGCTTATTTAACTTATATGCAGAGTACATCATTAGAAACGCTGGGCTGGAGGAACCACAAGCGGGAATCAAGATTGCTGGGAGAAATATCAATAACCTCAGATATGCAGATGACACCACCCTTATGGCAGAAAGTGAAGAAGAACTAAAGAGCCTCTTGATGAAAGTGAAAGAGGAGAGTGAAAAAGCTGGCTTAAAGCTCAACATTCAGAAAACGAAGATCATGACATCTAGTCCTATCACTTCATGGGAAATAGATGGGGAAACAGTGAAAACAGTGGCTTACTTTACTTTTCTGGACTCCGAAATCACCACAGATAGTGATTGAAGCCATGACATTAAAAGACACTTACTGCTTGGAAGGAAAGTTATGACCAAACCAAAAAGCATATTAAAAAGCTGAGACATTACTTTGCCAACAAAGGTCCATCTAGTCAAGGCTATGGTTTTCCCAGTGGTCATGTATGGATGTGAGAATTGGACTGTGAAGAAGGCTGAGCACCAAAGAACTGATACCTTTGAACTGTGGTGTTGGAGAAGACTCTTGAGAGTCCCTTGGACTGCAAGGAGATCCAACCAGTCCATCCTAAAGGAGATCAGTCCTGGGTGTTCATTGGTAGGACTGATTTTGAAGCTGAAACTCCAATACTTTGGCCACCTGATGTGAAGAGCTGACTCATTGGAAAAGACCCTGATGCTGGGAAAGATTGAGGGCAGGAGGAGAAGGGGATGACAGGGGATGAAATGGTTGGATGGCATCACCAACTCAATGGAAATGGGTTTGGGTGGACTCTGGGAGGTGGTGATAGACAGGGAGGTCTGACGTGCTGCAGTTCTAGGGATCGCAAAGAGTCAAACACAACTGAGTGACTAACTGTACCGAACTGTCTAATTTCTTGTCCAGCTAGATCTCCTGCCTCCCTGCTTATGCTCAGATTGTATTTGAGCAGAATATATGGCTTTTATATCCGCTCAAAGTTCATGACTATCTGATGACTCTTGCCAAGTCTACTATATATTTCTTGCTGATAATGGGCATAGCCTAGGAAGGCTGCACTTTTTGGATTGAGACTTAATTAATACAACATATCTATTGGATGGCCACAAGAGGGAGCCAACAAAATCCAGCATCCTTAAAATTTTTCAGTCTCAATGTGCTCATTGTTTTAGTCCCTAAATATAAATTACCCCTCTTAACAAGGGGTGTGCCATCCAAAAATACAGATTGACATATTCCAAGCTAAGGTATGGATTATAGTCTCTACATTGTTGTCCCACCTTGACTCAATCAATCCTGTGTGTGTGTGAAGTCACTCAGTTGTGTCTGACTCTTTGCGACCCTATGGACTGTAGCCCGCCAGGCTCCTCCGTCCGTGAGATTCTCCAGGCAAGAATACTGGAGTGGGTTGCCATTTGCTTCTCCAGGGGATTTTCCCAACCCAGGGATCGAACCACGGTCTCTTGCATTGCAGACAGATGCTTTATCCTCTGAGCCACTAGGGAAGCCAAACAATACCTCCAGTGCTTCATAATTTTTCTACTGATTGTGATTTCTTCATGTGCAAAAGACGAAAACTCAGGACCAACTTTCTTTAGTCCAAAATTGCAATTTACTTCTTCCTGAATTGGACAGCACAGCATGAAGTTGAAGTGGTTCTGCTCTTTCCACTGTTTTTCTGGAAATCTCTCATTCATTCTGTCTCTCAGAACTCAGTTTTACAACAAATGTGTTGGCTTTATTTTCAGATAGCTTTTCTGGTAACTAAGATTAGCAATCGTTCCATGCCATACACTTTCAAGCAGGGCATAAGAAGGAAACATTGACGCTTGGGTAATGCAAATTGGCAACTGATTAGGCACTGAGGATTAGACAGAAAACAGAAAGGTACAAATTATGACCAAAAGGAGCTGAAGTTCCCAGGGAAGTAAGACAAACACTAAACAAATGCTTGTGTATAATGTGTAGCATCTCATATGATGATAAATATGGCACATTATCAAATACTCTGTAGAGTGGGAAATGCTCTTAGGGAATATCAAGTGTAACATTAAAAAAAAAGAGCTTAAATTCTAGCAAGAGGAGACAACAATCAATCAATAAATGGGGAAATCTTACGTATTGTTTCAGTTAATGATTAGTTCTATAGAAGAGAGGATTTAAAGCACGTTTGTATAGAAAGAAAGCTGTTAGGGAGTGCTGGTGGTAACACTAGAAGGAAATAATCTTTCTCAGGACATAAAATAGTTCCAATATTTGTTCTGGATCAACAGTTGTCTCTCAGGAAAAGATATTCTGTTTATCCCGCCACTATTTCTGATGGAAAACAGTGTTCCTTGAATACCTGTCATTCGAGGAAGGATGAGCGAGGGAGAAAAAGTCTGTTCCTAAAGGAAAAGATAACTTTTGTTTCCACACCTAATGATCTAGGATCTGGCCAGAAAACACTAAAAGAAGTTCCATATCAACTATGTCCTTAGAATAATTTGAGTGGTACTTCTCAAGACCTTTTCAGTCCGTTGATGTTAGGCAATACTGCATCTGTATTGAATTAGTTTCAAAATTCTAATCCTGCAAACACTTAGGATGACAAAATAATGCTGCATCTTCATTGAGCTCAAGTTACTCTTTATTTCATCAAAAAGGCTATAAGTCCTTATTTTCCAAGATCTCTGTTATACTTCCTCTCTTGGAACTTGAAGGAGAGCATGTCTTTGTTTTTGTTCTTGTTGTTCAGTCTCTAAATCATGGACTGAAGCACGCCAGGCTCTTCTATCCTCCACTATCTTCTGGAGTTTGCTTAAATTCATGTCCATTGAGTCAATGATGCTATCTAACCATCGTATTCTCTGCCATCCCCTTTGCCTTTAGCCTTTAATCTTTCCCAGCATCAGGGTCTTTTCCAATGAGTCAATTCTTACATCAGGTGGCCAAATTATAGGAGCTTCAGCTTCAGCATCAGTCCTTCCAATGAATATTCAAGGTTGATTCCCCTTAGGATTGTCCTGTTTGATCACTTTGCTGTCCAAGGGATTCTCTTGAGTCTTCTCCAGTACCACAGTTTGAAAGCATCAATTCTTCAGCGCTCAGCCTTCATTATGATCCAAATCTCACATTCACACAGGACTGCTGAAAAGTCATAATTTTGACTACATGGATGTTTGTCAGCAAAGTGATGTCTCTGCTGTTTAATATGCTATCTAGGTTTGTTATAGCATTTCTTTCAAGGAGTAAATTGCTTTTAATTTCATGGCTACAGTCACCATCTGAAGTAATTTTGGAGGCCAAGAAAATAAACTCTGCCACTGTTTTCTACATTTTCCCCTTCTATTTGCATAAAGTGATGGAACTGGATACCATGATCTTAATTTTTTATTTAATTATGTATTTTTTATAGCTCAAACAAGCAGTGTTTTATTAAGCAGGCAGCATTTTATTAAGCAGGCAGCAGGCTGCTTTTGTAATGACAAACTAGTTACAGATCAAGCAGGAAGCAGGTAGTAGGCAGCAGGCAGCCGGCTCCCAAAACACAAGGACAGGCCGACCCTCAAAGTGGCCAGTCATAGTTTTCTGAATGTTGAATTTCAAGCCAACTTTTTCACTCTCATCATTCACCAACATCAAAAGGCTCTTTATTTCCTCTTCACTTCTGCCTATCTGAAATTGTTGGTATTTCTCCCTGCAATCTTGATTCCAGTTTGTAATTCATCCAGCCAGGATTTTGCATGATGTACTCTGCATAGAAGTTAAATAAGCAAAGTGGCAAAATACAGCCTTGCCATATTCCTTTACCAATTTTGAACCAGTCATTTGTTCCATATCTGGTTTTAACTGTTGCTTCTTAACCGCATAACAGGTTTCTCATGACACAGGTTGGGTCGTCTGGTATTCCCATCTCTTTAGAGTTTTCAGTAGTTTGTTGTGATCCACACAGTCAGAGCTTTAGTTTAGTCAGTGAGGCCTAAGTGGATATTTTTTCTGGAACTCCCTTGCTTTTTCCATGAGACTGCAAATGTTGACAATTTGATCTCTGATTCCTCTGCCTCTTGGAAACTCAGCTTGTACATCTGGAAGTTCTTGGTTCACATACTGCTGAAGCCTAGCTTGAAGGATTTTGAGCATAACCTTGCTAACATATGAAATGAACACAATTGTTTGGTAGTTTGAACATTTTTTGGTATTCCAGTATTTGGGATTGAAATGAAAACTATCCGTTTCCAGTCCTAAGGCCGCTTCTGAGTTTTCCAAATTTGTTAGCATACTGAGTGCAACACTTTCACAGTCTCATCTCTTAGGATTTGAAATAGTTCAGCTGGAATTCCATCACCTTCACTAGCTTTGTTAATAATAATGTTTCCAAAGGCCCAGGTGACTTCATATTCCAGGATGTCTGACTCTAGATGACTGACCACACCATTGTGGTCATCCCAGTCATTAGGACATTTTTTTATAGTTCTTCTGTGTATTCTTGCCACCTTTTCTATCTCTTCTGCTTCTCTTAGAACCTTACCATTTTTGTCTTTTATCATGCCCATCCTTGCATGAAATGTTCCCTTGACACCTCTGATTTCTTGAAGAGATCTCTAGTTTCTCCTGTTCTATTTTTTACCCTCTATTTCTTTGTATTGTTCATTTAAGAAGGCCTTCTTATTTCTCCTTGCTATTCTCTGAAACTCTGTATTCAGTTTGATATATCTTTCTCTCTTGCTTTTTGTTTCTCTTTTTTCTGCAGCTATTTGTAAAGTCTCTTCAGACAACCACTTTGCTTTCTTGCATTTATTTTTCTTTGCAATGGTTTTGGTCACTGTTCCCTGTACAATGTTAGGAACTTCCATTCATTGTTCTTCAGGCACTCTGTCTATCAGATCTCATCCCTTGAGTCTATTTGTCACCTCCAGTGTACAATCATGAGGGATTTGATTTAGGCCATACCAGAATGGTCTACTGGTTTTCCCTCCTTGCTCAATTTAAGCCTGAATTTTGCAGTAAGGGATTCATGATCTGAGCCACAGTCAGCTTCAGTTCTTGTTTTTGCTGACTGCATAGTGCTTCTCCATCTTTGGCTGCAAAGAATATAAACAATTTGGTGATGTCCATGTAGAGTCATCTCTCTGGTTGTTGGAAAAGGATGTCTGCTAAGACCAGGACAACACTCTCTTGATCATTGCCCTGCTCCATTTTGTACTACTAGGCCAAAATTTCCTGTTATTCCAGGATTCTCTTAACTTCTTAACTTTGCACTCCAATCTCCTGTGATGAAAGGGACATCTTTTTTGGTGTTGGACAGACTGGGATTACTGTGATGTTGAGTGATTTGCCTTGGAATCAAACTGAGATAATTCTGTCATTTTTGAAACTGCACTCAAGTGCTGCATTTCAAACTCTTGTTGACTATGAGGGCTACTCTATTTATTCTAAGTTATTTTTGCCCAAAGTAGTAGATATAATGGTCATCTGCATTAAATTCGCCCATTCTCATCCATTTTAGTTTACTAATTCCTAAGATGTCAGTGTTCACTCTTGCCCCCTCCTACTTGACCACATCCAATTTACCTTGATTTTGGACCTAACATTTTATTTTCCTGTGTAATATTGTTCTTTACAGCACTTAACTTTACTTTCATCACCCCACACATCAACAACTGAGCATCATTTCTGCTTTGACTCAGCCACTTTGCAGTGCTATTTGTAGCACTTCATTCTTTGTAGAGCTATTTGTAATTCCCCTCTGCTTTTTCCCAGTAACAAATCGGATATCTTCCAACCTCAGGGGCTCATCTTCTGGTATCATATCTTCACTATAACCCATCCGTCTTTGGTGGCCCTGTGCAGTGTGAGGCCCATACATTCATTGAGTTATGCAAGCCCCTTTGTCGTGACAAAGCTGTGATCCATGAAGGGAGAGCTCATCTTACCCCATTACATAGATGAGAGTCACTTTAGTTTCTATCTCTTTTTCTCCATAGGACTCACATTTATGAGTCTGTCAGAAAATAAATGCATGTTGTCCTCAAAACCCTAAAGTTATTTCCCTAAGACTGGCATTCATTTGAAGGGAGGTAAACTTTCATTTTAGACTGTGTCCTGAACATGAACCAACTCAAGCCAAAATTGATTATGGGTTCTGGACATATGATTGCTACTGAATCAAATTTTAGGGCTTTCTCAGCCATCTCTGCCTCCCTAGGTAAAATTGTCTTTTCATCTCTCTCATCATACTATTTCTAGATGATTTCAAGAACTTCCATGGCCTCATTAAAAAAAATAATTTTCTGATTCTTAACATAATTATTTTTCTTCATCATTTACTTAAATCTTATGGCTTTCCATTTCTATTAATGGTTGCAGACCAGTCAACTTTTGTCTAAACAGATCTGTTTCTGATTACACTTTATTTTATATGACTCATAATAAGAAATTATCACAATTATCTCACTCTTTAATTCCCTAAAAGTTCTCATGGAGCAGATTTTGCTGAATATTTGACAAGAAATAAACAGACTTTTCTGTTTCTTTGCTATCTGCAATTACATGTTAACCCAGTCACTCTTGCTTCCTCGTTTCCTCTTTCTTTCTTTCCCATTCTTTCTTTCTTTTCTTTAATACTCTTCTTCCTTTCTTCTACTTTTCTATGAGATACTTTTATTTACCATATAATTTCTATATTATTCAGAATAGGATTAGGGCTGAAACAATTTATTTCATATCTTGAATAATATAATAACATAAAAGTTTTTTTTTTTAATTTACTCATTTTACACTGGATGGTTTACAAGCTGGAATCAAGATAGACAGGAGAAACATCAGCAACCTCATTTAGGCAGATGGTACCATTCTAATGGCAGAAAGCAAAGAGGATCTAAATAGACTCTTGATGAGGCTGAAGGAGGAGATTGAAAGAGCCAGCTTAAAACTAAATATTAAAAAAACCAAGATCATGTCATCCAACCCCATTACTTCATGACAAATAGAAGGGTAAAATGTGGATGTAAGTGACAGATTTCCTTTCTTGGGCTCTAAAATCACTGCAGATGGTGACTGCAGCTGTGAAATCAGAAGACAATTTCTTCTTGACAGGAAAGCGATGACAAACCTAGACAGTGTGTTGAAAAGCAGAGATATCACTCTACCAACAAAGGTCCTTATAGTCAATGCTATGGTCTTCTCAGTGGTCATATATGGTAGTGAGAGCTGGACTGTAAGTAATGCAAAGCACCAAGAATTGATGCCTTCAAACTGTGGTGTTAGAGAAGACTTCTGAGAGTCCCTTGGACAACAAGGAGATCAAACCAGTCAATCTTAAGGGAAATCAACCGTGAATACTCATTGAAATGACTGATGCTGAAGTTCCAGTATTTTGGTCATCTGATGGGAACAGCTGACTCATTGGAAAAGTCCCTAATGATAGGAAAGATTGAGGGCAAAAGGAGAAGAGGGGATCAGAGGATGAGATTGCTGGCTAGCATCACTGATGGAATTGACATGAACTTTGGCAAACTTTGGGAGATGATGAGGGACAGAGAGGCCTGGCATGCTGCAGTCCATGGGGTTGTAATGAGTCAAACACTACTGAGCAACTGAACAGCAATATTAAAGTGCAGTATAGATTAGCTGATGGTGTGGGGGAGGCGACTGCTTAATGCAATTATACAGAATTGAGGCTTCTTCTAACTTGTTCCTCCTTAGAATCCTCTCTACTAAGCTAATGTATGGAGAAGTGAGTCATAGTGATAGTTAGGGATTTACATTGTATAATCCAATCATGGAAGTAGCATGTCTACACCATTGACCAGAACTTAGCCACAAGTTCATACCTAACTGTGGCAGTAGTCTTGTTACCTATTGCTTGCAACAAACTACCCCAAAATTATTAATTAGAAGTGATTTTGTTTTACTCGAAATTTTGTGGATCAAAAATCTGGGCAGGGATTATGTGTCTCTCTATTTGTGTTCCACACAGTATCAGCTGATATAGGGGCTCACCCTCCCTAATAGCTCAACCAATAGCTGAGAAATTGGTCCTGGCAGCTCCTGGTAGGTCAGTAGCACAGTTGGATGGAGACCTCATTCCTTCTCCATTTGGTCCATTCAATGGTGCCTCTTGGCATCCCTCTGAAGATGTTGGCTGACTTCCAAGAAAACTGTTTCAAGATACTAATGTAAAGTTACAAGGTCCTAATTAATACAGTCTCAGAATTACACAGATTCATTTCTGACATTATTTGTCAAGCACATCACTAAGACCAGTCCTTTTTTGACAGGAGAGGGGATAGTTTGATAAGTAGCAAAACATGCTTATTTTAACCACAGAAGGGTAGAAAATATAGTTTGGCAGTATTCTCAAGGATGAAATAAAAACGTGAATCTTAGTGAACACAGCTAGGATGAAGAAAAAAGAAGCTTACCTTCGTCTAATTACACACATTCTACAATGCCTACTCGGTATATACACTTAAAAAAATTAAAAGGAGCTACTCAACATGTATAAATCTTGAATTTCCTTGGTGTGCTTTATTTCAAAGAAAATCAATCAATCACTATATTGTGAAGCCAGGGAACTGGGAGCCATCCTTGAATACTCACTTTTCTTAATTCTCCACATCTACTTCAGTTCCAAGAAATGATAATATTATTGCTTTGAGTCTTACATCTTTCATACCTTATGACTCTCTTCTCATGAGTCTATTTATGCTAAAGTTAAATTTTATACAAGTAAGAATAAAAATATTTATCCTGGATTATCAGAAAAACCTCCCAACTGATGTATTAATGTTCTGATTTCTCTTATTCTATTCGATTCCACAGTCTAGAACTGCCTTCAGAATGATTATTGTAAATTTTTTTCTAAAATTCAGTTCAGTGTGTTGAAAGCCTGTTTTAAAATATTGCAATAGCTCCTCATTGTTATGAAAATAAAACACAAGCTACTAACCCTGGCCTAGGTCTTTCTTGATCTTATCTCTGTTACTCTCCCAGGCTCCATGATATAATACTCCCCCTAGGAACTCTGAGCTTCTTCCCTACTTACCTCCCTCACTTTTACTAAAAGTCTGTCATCTTTCTGGTTGCTGTCCTTTGCCCATTCTTCTTCTGCCTGGTTTATTCTTTCCATGTTTCCTATGATTTACTCCCATGCATGCTCTGTACTCAGTTGTATCTGACTCTTTGTGACCCCATGGACTGTAGCCATGAACTGAAATGGGTGAATTTAACTCAGATGAACTTTATATCTACTACTGTGGGCAGGAATCCCTCAGAAGACATGGAGTAGCCATCATGGTCAACAAAAGAGTCTGAAATGCAGTACTTGGATGCAGTCTCAAAAATGACAGAATGATCTCTGTTTGCCTCCAAGGCAAACCATTCAATATCACAGTTATCCAAGTCTATGCCCCAAACAGTAACACTGAAGAAACTGAAGTTGAACGGTTTTATGAAGACCTACAAGATCTTTTAGAACTAACACCCAAAAAAGATGTCCTTTTCATTAAAGTGGACTGGAATGCAAAGGTAGAAAGTCAAGAAACACCTGGAGTAACAGGCAAATTTGGCCTTGGAATATGGAATGAAGCAGAGCAAAGACTAATAGAGTTTTGCCAAAAAAAAAAAAAAAAATGCACTGGTCATAGCAAACACCCTCTTCCAACAACACAAGAGAAGACTCTACACATGGACATCACCAGATGGTCAACACCAAAATCAGATTGATTATATTCTTTGCAGCCAAAGATGGAGAAGCTCTATACAGTCAACAAAAACAAGACTGGGAGCTGACTGTGGCTCAGATCATGAACTCCTTATTGCCAAATTCAGACTTAAATTGAAGAAAGTAGGGAAAACCGCTAGACCATTCAGGTATGACCTAAATCAAATTCCTTCTGATTATACAGTGGAAGTGAGAAATAGATTTAAGGGTCTAGATCTGGTAGATAAAGTGCCTGATGAACTATGGAATAAGGTGCATGACACTGTACAGGAGACAGGGACCAAGACCATCCCCATGGAAAAGAAATGCAAAAAAGGATAATGGCTGTCTGGGGAGGGCTTACAAATAGCTGTGAAAAGAAGAGAGTGAAAAGTAATGGAGAAAAGGAAAGATATAAGCATTTGAATGCAGAGTTACAACGAATAGCAAGAAGAGATAAGAAAGCCTTCTTCAGCGATCAATGCAAAGAAATAAAGGAAAACAACAGAATGGGAAAGACTAGAGATCTCTTCAAGAAAATTAGAGATACCAAGGGAACNCAGATAGATAGAATGCCTGATGAACTATGGAATGAGGTTCGCGACATTGTACAGGAGACAGGGATCAAAACCATCCCCATGGAAAAGAAATGCAAAAAGGTACACTGGCTGTCTGGGGAGGCCTTACATATAGCTGTGAAAAGAAGACAGGCGAAAAGCAAAGGAGAAAAGGAAAGATATAAGCATCTGAATGCAGAGTTCCAAAGAATAGCAAGAAGAGATAAGAAAGTCTTCTTCAGCGATCAATGCAAAGAAATAGAGGAAACGAACATAATGGGAAAGTTTAGAGATCTCTTCAAGAAAATTAGAGACACCAAGGGAATATTTCATGCAAAGATGGCCTCGATAAAGGACAGAAATGGTATGGACCTAACAGAAGCAGAAGATATTAAGAAGAGATGGCAAGAATACACAGAAGAACTGTACAAAAAAGATCTTCATGACCCAGATAATCACGATAGTGTGATCACTCATCTAAAGCCAGACATTCTGGAATGTGAAGTAAAGTGGGCCTTAGAAAGCATCACTATGAACAAAGCTAGTGAAGGTGATGGAATTTCAATTGAATTTTTTCAAATCCTGAAAGATGATAATGTGAAAGTGCTACACTCAATGTGCCAGCAAATTTGGAAAACTCAGCAGTGGCCACAGGACTGGAAAAGGTCAGTTTTCATTCCAATCCCAAAGAAAGGAAATGCCAAAGAATGCTCCAACTGCTGCACAATTGCACTCATCTCACACGCTAGTAAAGTAATGCTCAAAATTCTCCAAGCCAGACTTCAGCAATACATGAATGGTGAACTTCCTGATGTTCAAGCTCATTTTAGAAAAGGCCGAGGAATCAGAGATCAAATTGCCAACATCTGTTGGATCATGGAAAAAGCAAGAGAGTTCCAGAAAAACATCTATTTCTGCTTTATTGACTGTGCCAAAGCCTTTGACTGTGTGGATCACAATTAACTGTGGACAATGCTGAAAGAGATGGGAATACCAGACCACCTGACCTGCCTCTTGAGAAATCTGTATGCAGGTCAGGAAACAACAGTTAGAACTGGACATGGAACAGACTGGTTTCAAATAGAAATAGGAGTGCTTTGTCACCTTGATTATTTCACTTCTATGCAGAGTACATGATGAGAAACGCTGGACTGGAAGAAACACAAACTGGAATCAAGATTCCTGGGGAAAATATCAGTAACCTCAGATATGAAGATGACACCATCCTTATGGCAGAAAGTGAAGAGGAGCTAAAAAAGCCTCTTGATGAAAGTAAAAGTGGAGAGCGAAAAAGTTTCAGAAAATGAAGATCATGGCGTCCAGTCCCATCACTTCATGGGAAATAGATAAGGAAACAGTGAAAACATGTCAGACTTGATTTTGGGGGGGGTTCCAAAATTACTGCAGATGGTGACTGCAGCCATGAAATGTCTCTTAATAAAGACACTTACTCCTTGGAAGAAAAGTTATGACCAATCTAGATAGCATATTCAAAAGCAGAGACATTAGTTTGCCAACTAAGGTCCGTATAGTCAAGGCTACGGTTTACCCAGTAGTCATGTATGGATGTGAGAGTTGGACTGTGAAGAAGGCTGAGTGCCAAACAACTGATGCTTTTGAACTGTGGTGTTGGAGAAGACTCTTGAGAGTCCCTTGGACTGCAAGGAGATCCAACCAGTCCATTCTGAAGGAGATCAACCCTGGGATTTCTTTGGAAGGAATGATGCTAAAGCTGAAACTCCAGTACTTTGGCCACCTCATGCGAAAAGTCAACTCATTGAAAATGACTCTGATGCTGGGAGGGATTGGGGGCAGGAGGAGAAGGGGATGACCGAGGATGAGATGGCTGGATGGAATCACTGACTCGATGGAGGTGAGTCTGAGTGAACTCTCAGTGTTGGTGATGGACAGGGAGGCCTTGCGTGCTGCAACTCATGGGATCCCAAAGAGTTGGACACGACTGAATGACTGAACTGAACTGAACTGAACTGAACCATCAAAAATCAAAAACCTGGAAATTCTTAAATCAATGGGAGTACAAGACCACTTTACTTGTCTCCTGAGAAAACTGTATGTGATTCAAAAAGCAATAGTTAGAACTGAACATGGGACTACTGCCTGGTTCAAAACTGGGAAAGAAGTACAGCAAAGCTGTATAATGTCATTCTGCTTATTTAAGTTATAGGCAGAGTACATCATGTGAAATGCCAGGCTGAATGAATCAGAAGATGGAATCAAGATCGTGGGTAGAAATATCAACAACCTCCAATATTTAGATAATATCTTTCTAATGGCAGAAATGAAGAACTAAAGAGCTTCTTGGTGAGGGTTAAAGAAGAAAGTGAAAAAGCTGGCTTGAAACTTAATATTTTTTAGAAAACAAAAACAAAAAACCTCACTATCCAGTCCCCTCACTTCATGGCTAATATAAAGGGAAAAAGTTGAAGCAGTGATAGATTCCCCACCCCACCTTGGGCTCCAAAGTCACTGTGTATGGTGACTGCAGCCACAAAATTAAAAGACACTTGCTCCTTGGGAGGAAAACTGTGATAAGCCTAGACAGCATATTAAAAGAGAGAGAGAGAGAGACAGACACCATCTTGCCAACCAAAGTTGTTATAGTCAAAGATATGTTTTTTCTTTTTCTTTTTTCTTTGAGTAGTCATGTATAGATGTGAGAGTTGAACCATAAAGAAGGCTGAGTGCCTTTGGGGTTGTAAGGAAAACTGATCTTTTACAGAATTGATGCTTTTGAACTGTGGTATTGGAGAAGATTCTTGAAAGTCCCTTCAACTGCAAGGACATCCAACCACTCAATTCTAAAGGAAATCAACCCTGAATATTCATTGGAAATACTGCTGCTGAAATTGAAGCTCTAATACTTTGTCCACTAGATGCAAAGAAGTGCCTCACTGGGAAGGACTGAAGGCAAAAGAAGAATGGAGTGGCAGAAGAGTTTGTTAGATAGCATCACCAACTCTAGGGACATGAATCTGAGTAAACTGCAGGCAGAAGAGCCTGGTGTGCTGCAGTTCATGGTGTCAAAAGATTATAGATCATATAGATTGAACAGCAACAACAATACATACATATACAATGAAATATTAACCAGCCATAAAAATGAATTATTGGCATTTTCAGCAAAGTGGATGGATGTAGAGAATATTATGCTTGCTGCTAAGTCGCTTCAGTAGTGTCCAACTCTGTGCGACCCCATAGATAGCAGCCCATCAGGCTCCCCCGTCCCTGGGATTCTCCAGGCAAGAACACTGGAGTGGGTTGCCATTTCCTTCTCCAATGCATGGACGTGAAGAGTGAAAGTGAAGTCACTCAGTCGTGTCTGACTCTTTCCGACCCCATGGACTGCAGCTTACCAGGCTCCTCTGCCCATGTGATTTTTCAGGCAAGAGAATGGAGTGGGTTGCCATTCCAGGATATGACTTATATGTGAAATCTAAAAAAATAGTATAAGTAAATACACACACACACACACACACACACACACACAGAGCAGAAAGAGACCAACAAACACAGCAAACAATTAAGTTACCAAAGGGGAGATGAAATTAGGTGCATGGTATTAACAGAGATGACTATCCAAAAGATAGATATGGAACTTAGATTTATTCTCTAGAACATATTAGCCTATAATGGAGTATAATCTAAAAAAAGAGGAAACAAAATAAAAAGCCTTATTCTCTATACTGGACACATGAAGCTAGCACAACATTGTATATCAGTTATAGCTCAAGGAAAATAAATGTATAAATGAGCACCTGGCTGCAATCTAGAAGATCTGCTTTGTAACTTTAGTTCTTTTCTTTGTAGTTGAGTATTCAGGGCTTCCCAGATGGTGCAGTGGTAAAGAAACTGCTTGTCAATGCAATAGATGCAAGAGACATAGGCTTGATCCCTGGGTTTGGAAGATCTCCTGGAGTAGGAAATGGTAACCCACTCCAGTATTCTTACCTGGAAAATTCCATGGACAGAGGAGGCTGGTGGCTGATAGTTCAGGAGTCACAAAGAGTTGGACATGACTGAGCACTGAGCGATTGAACTTGCACTGACTGAAATCTCCTGAAAGTTACATTTCATGGAATTTCATTTCTTTAAAAAAGAAAATAAAATGGGAATTACCATGACTACCTCATAGGACTCTTTTTTTTTTCTTTTAATTTATTTATTTTAATTGGAGTCTAATTACTATATGATACTGTAGTGGGTTTTGCAATATACTGACATGAATCCGCCATGGGTATACATGTGTTCCCCTTCCTGAACCCCCCTCCCACTTCCCTTCCCATTTCATACCTCAGGGTTGTACCGGTGCACCAGCCCTAAGCACCCTGTCTCATCCATCAAACCGAGACTGGTGATCTGTTTCACATATGATAATATACATGTTTCAGTATGAAGTTGCATATGCTTTAGCTTGTGAAATGTAAAAAGCTAGAAAAATATAAACTAAAAGTATAAACATGATAATAATTATCCCATTATGGAAATTGTGTTTGATTTATGTACATATTCAACATATATAGGGCTTCCATGGGGGCTTGGTTGGTAAAGAATCTGCCTGCAATGCAGGATGCCCGGGTTCAATCCCTGGGTCAGAAAGATACCCTGGAGAAGAGCATAGCAACCCACTTCAGTATTCTTGCCTGGAGAATCCCATAGATAGAGGAGCCTGGTAGGCTATAGTCCATGGGGTGGCAAATAGTCAGACATGACTGAGCAACTCACACACACACACACACACACACACACACACGATATGTATACATCCTAAAGAAATAATCTTGTAACGTTGTTCGATTATACCTATAGACCAGTAATCTCCAGTCTTTTTGGCACCAAGGTCCAATTTGGGGGAGTGCAGTTTTTCCATGAATCAGGGGTGGGGGGATGGCTCAAATGGTAATGCAAGCAATGGAGAGGGTGGTAGAGATGGTATTGTGAGTGATTGAGAGCAGCAGACGAAACTTTGCTTGCTTGCCCACCTGCTACTCAAATACTGCTGTGCAGTCCTGTTCCTAACAATGGAGTCCTGTTACAGACAGACTTCCAATGTTTATAGGAAATCATTATATTAATATGACATTTAAACAGTATTTTTAAAAATAAAATTCTGATAATCATGTTTCTTGATTTTCTTCATCATGTATTTCACCTTGAAAATATTTTAACATTTTATAAATACCATTGCAATAAGTTTACCTTGAGTAGATTGTGCATTCTGAATAAACTTCAGAATTAGAATCTTTTTCTTGAATTGGTTGAACCTTTTCTTTTCTTGTACTGTTGAATTTTTATTCAAAAAGTGTTTGAATAAGAGTGTTCTAAGAGAGTGTTCTAAGAGTAACTGCATTAATCTATGGCAAATTATTCTCAGGCTACATGAAGTGCATCATTATTTTTGGAAGCAGAGTTAATTTTATTCAACATGACACATCTAGTGCTTTTAAGATCCAAGGGGAAATTATATTTAAAATTATTTAAGGAAAAAATGCAGCATTACTTGACATCAAGGATTAAACTGTTCCTACATAAGTTAATTTATTTAAAAATATGAAATATAAGTATTAGCTTTTGGCAAATGACATTACAGATTAAATACTACAGGTATATTTTGTGAACATTATTTAAATGATGACCCAGAGTTAATAAACTGAGAACACTAACCAAACAAATGTAAAATTATTGATTGCATTTATCTGATAATTAAACAATTTCACATATTAAATACTCTATTCTATGAAAGTCATGCTGTTTCTTAGAGAAACATTAGATGATAAATAAAGTTTATGTAGAGCCCCTTCTATCTGTAAGAAAATGTGCTGGACTTAATGAGGAAAAGAATGTATGCAAGATAGTTTCTCTCCTCCAGTGTTTCTTACCTTGAACAGCCTAGGTTTAACTCTTATTACTGTAACACTAGTAGGGCTGCCTATTTTTAAGTATTGTGCTCCCAAGTAGTTTATTCCCTACACCCAATCGATTGTTAATAATTATATAGTTCCTACTCAACAGTGACTTTTAACTCACACAAGAACAAATAATGACCATACAAAAGTACAAAGAAACAAACTTACTATATTCATTGGTTCAACAAACTTACCAGGTCTCTTTACACGTTAATTTACATTCTTCCCAATTGTCCAGTTGCTCAGTCATGTCCGACTCTTTGTGACCTCATTGATTGCAGCACTCCAGGCTTCCCTGTCCTTCACCATCTCCTGGGGTTTGCACAAACTGGTGTAGATTCAGTTGGTGATGCCGTCCAACCATCTCGTCCTCTGTTCCTCCCTACTCCTCCTGCCTTCATTTTCCCAGCAGCATGACCTTTCTAATGAGTTGGCTGTTTGCATAAGGCAAAGGATTGGAATTAAGCTTAGTTTCAATCCTTCCAATGAAAACTCAGGGCTGATTTTCTTTGGGATTGACTGCTTTGATCTCCTTGCAGTACAAGGAACTCTAAGAGTCTTCTGCAATCCACAGCTCAAAAGCATCAATTCTTTAGTGCTCAGCTTTCTTTATAGTCCAACTCTCACATCCATACATGACTACTGGAAAAACCATAGCCTTGACTAGATGGACCTTTGTTGGCAAAGTAATATCTCTGCTTTTTACTATGCTTTCTAGGTTGATCATAGCTTTTCTTTCAAGGAACAATGATATTTTAATTTCATGGCTTCAGTCACCATCTTCAGTGATTTTGGAGGCCAAGAAAATAAAGACTGTTCTCGCCACAGTTTTCAATATATTTGAAAACAGTGATGCTTTTATGAGCAAGATCTATAATTACCACCTTCCATCATAAAACAAAAGCATCTCTCGCCCACTTTTTACCGCGAGAAACACTGCTACCTCTTATCTCCTTGCTAGTGATTATCATAAATATTAGCTTATTTACCCAACCAATAGCCTTAGACTTGTGACTGATTTTATATATATAAATTAAGCTCTAATAAGGCAGCCATGTTATGTGTCAAAGAGTTAAAACAAAATGCTGTGAGGATATAAAGACAGACAGTTTAACTTCAGTTGAGAAGATATACACAGACATAATCTCTTTGCTTTCCTAAATATGTGTTATATGGCTCACACAAACCAATTGAAAATATGTTTGTGTTCACAAAACCTTGATATGTTTTAAAAATTATCTGGCTTCCTACTTTGATAAGAAGTGAATTCACCTATATATTCAACATGTAAAATAAGTAGTTAAACTAGATTTTTATCCTATCTATCTTCCAGCATGTATAGTCTTTAAAAATGAGAAATTTTTGCAAGTTTTTTTACATGAGTTATATATATATATATATAAAAGAAAATGTCTTACATTATCTAAAATATAATGAAATAAATTCCAGACTTATTTGTATAAATTTCCATTAATTATATACTATGCTTATTAAGGAATCAATTATCTTTAGGAAAATAATTAGTACATTGAGATAAGTTGTGATTATCATAAAGCAATAGAGATAATTGGTAGTCAGTGGTTAAAAATCCACCTGCAATTCAAGAAATGCAGGAGATGTGGATTCAATCCTTGGGTCAGGAAAATCCCCAGGAGAAGGATACGACAACTCATTCCAGTATTCTTGCCTGGAGTATCCCATGGACTGAAGAGTTACAGTCCATAGTGTTGCAAAGAGTTGGACACGACAGCAGCAAATAAGCATGCATATAAGAAAACTAATATATGGGAAATTTACCCGTTTGACCTCCTTCAGTCCAAGGGACTCTCAAGAATCTTCTGCAACACCATAGTTCAAAAGCATCAATTTTTCTGTTTTGAAAGTATGTGATATCAAGGTGTTTCTCATGATGTACCCTGTATATAAGTTAAATAAGCAAGGTGACAATATACAGCCTTGAAGTACTCCTTTCCCAATTTGGAACTGGTCTTTTGTTTCATGTCCAGTTCTAACTGTTGCTTCTTGAGTTGCATACAGATTTCAGGTGGTCTGGTCAGGTGATCTGGTATTCCCATTTCTTTAATAATTTTCCCCAGTGTGTTGTGATCCACAGAATCAAAGGATTTTGTGTAGTTAATATAGCAGAAGTAGATGTTGTTTCTGGAACTCTCTTTCTTTTTTGATGATCCAATGGATGTTGGCAATTTGAACTCTGGTTCCTCTTTTTTTTTTTTTTTTCTCAATCCAGCCTGAACAACTGGAATTCACAATTCATATACTGTTGAAGCCTGGTTTGGGAGAATTTTGAGCATTACTTCACTAGTGTAGGATAAGCCCAACTCTGTGCTAGTTTGAACATTCTTTGGCATTGCCTGTCTTTGAGACTGGAATGAAAACTGACCTTTTCCAGTCCTCTAGCCACTGCAGAGTTTTCCAAATTTGCTGGCGTATTGAGTGCAGCACTTACACAGCATCATTGTTTGATGATTTTAAATAGCTCAACTGAAATTGCGTCACCTCCACTAGCTTTGTTCACACTGATGCTGTCTAAGGCCCTCTTAACTTCACATTCCAGGATGTCTGGCTCCAGGTGAGTATCACACCATTGTGGTTACATGGGTCATGAAGATCTTTTTTGTATAGTTCTTCTGTGGATTTTTGCCACCTCTTGATAATCTGCTTCTGTTAGGTCCATAGAGTTTCTGCCCTTTATTGTACCCATCTTTGCATGAAATGTTCGCTTGATATCTCTGATTATTTTTTAAAGAGATCTCTAGTCTTTCCCATTCTATTGTTTGAATTTTTTTTTTTTTTTTTAGTTTTTAGCATGATGTTTTGTGTCTATTAGCAAACTGTTAATCAGATAACAGAACACCTCAAGGCTGAGGGAATTTCACCAGGATTTTCTCCTACAATATGCATTTTTGAGATAGGATGTCTTGAGGTGTGTCATCCCTGTTCATAATATAATTGGCATGCATTGTTTGTTGAATCATTTCCAGCCCAAGTTTTGAGAGAAGGGGAAAAAAGAAAGAAATAAATAAAGAAAAGGTAAGTTAAGCAGAACCTGTTTCATCAACAGAAAAGAGAGAATTGGGAAAAAAAAAAAAAAAGGCATGCCACTTACAGTTTATTTCCCCTTGCAGCTTGGGGACTTCTGGCCTTCCTACTTGTTACCCTCTCAAGACTTTCTGTTATAAATCATACCAGAATCAAAAATGACATACCCTAAATTCTAAGGAGATAATAGAAACATCATCTAGGTTTTTCATTTTCTACAGCAAGAAATAGGCAAGGTGAATGTTAGACCACAATAATCTGTCATATCTCACTTTATAATGATTTTTCTACCAAGAAAATAACAGGAAAAAATGTAAAATGTTCAAGTATCCAAACTCTCCTTAACTCAATGACATTAGATAGATAATCTGGTAATGTGTGATATTTCAGGAAAAAAATATAAAATTTTTCTTTGAATAAAATTCTTAAAGATCCACTCTGACCAACTGAAAAGTAAAGCGTGATGGTTAGCAACAATTGTAACTTTTCTTACTATGTTTCTGCCCTGTTCACAGCAACATTAGTTAATTCTCATCATATCCTTATGAGGAAGATATTTAATAAACAGATGAGAAAACACACACACAAATATTTTTTTCAAAGTCTCATGGCTATTAAATGGCAAATATGCAGATCTAGTAATTCTAACTCTACAACTCTAATTTTCATCATAGAATTGCATAGCAATCAGAGCAGAAAAAGAAATAAAAGGAATCCAGATTGGAAAAGAAGAAGTAAAACTCTCACTGTTTACAGATGACATGATCCTCTACATAGAAAACCCTAAAGACTCCACCAGAAAATTACTAGAGCTAATCAATGAATATAGTAAATTTGCAGGATATAAAATCAACACACAGAAATCCCTTGCATTTCTATACACTAATAATGAGAAAGTAGAAAAAGAAATTAAGGAATCAATTCCATTCACCATTGCAATGAAAAGAATAAAATACTTAGGAATATACCTACCTAAAGAAACTAAAGACCTATATATAGAAAATTATAAAACACTGATGAAAGAAATCAAAGAGGACACTAATAGATGGAGAAATATACCATGTTCATGGATCGAAAGGATCAATATAGTGAAAATGAGTATACTACCCAAAGCAATCTACAGATTCAATGCAATTCCTATCAAGATACCAGCGGTGTTTTTCACAGAGCTAGAACAAATAATTTCACAATTTGTATGGAAACACAAAAAACCTCGAATAGCCAAAGCCATCTTGAGAAAGAAGAATGGAACTGGAGGAATCAACCTGCCTGACTTCAGGCTTTACTACAAAGCCACAGTCATCAAGAATGAGAAAACAGAAAGAGAAATTAAGAAAATAATTCAATTCACTATTGCAGCAAAAAGAATAAAATACTTAGGAATATAGCTACCTAAAGAAACAAAATACCTATATATAGAAAACTATAAGACACTGGTGGAGAAGGCAATGGCACCCCACTCCAGTACTCTTGCCTGGAAAATCCCATGGACGGAGGAGCCTGGTGGGCTGCAGTCCATGGGGTCGCCAAGAGTCGGACATGACTGAGCGACTTCACTTTGACTTTTCACTTTCATGCATTGGAGAAGGAAATGGCAATCCACTCCAGTGTTCTTGCCTGGAGAATCCCAGGGACAGGGGAGCCTGGTGGGCTGCCGTCTATGGGGTCGCACAGAGTCGGACACAACTGAAGCGACTTAGCAGCAGCAGCAGCAGCATAAGACACTGCTAAAAGAAATCAAAGAAGACAAATAGATGGAAAAATAGACCCTGTTCATGGATCAAAAGAATCAATATAGTGAAAATGAGTATACTACCCAAAGCAATCTATAGATTCAATACAATCCCTATCAACCTACCAATGGTATTTTTCAGAGAACTAGAGCAAATAATTTCACAATTTGTATGGAAATACAAAAAACCTCAAATAGCCAAACCAATCTTGAGAAAGAAGAATGGAAATGGAGGAATCAACCTGCCTGACTTCAGGCTCTACTACAAAGCCACAGTCATCAAGACAGTATGGTACTGGCACAAAGACAGAAATATAGATCAATGGAACAAAATAGAAAGCCCAGAGATAAATCCACACACCTATGGACAGCTTATCTTCGACAAAGGAGGCAAGAATATACAGTGGATTAAAGACAATCTTTTTAACAAGTGGTGCTGGGAAAACTGGTCAACCACTTGTAAAAGAATGAAATTAGATCACTTTCTAACACCATACACAAAAATAAACTCAAAATGGATTAAAGATCTAAACGTAAGACAAGAAACTATAAAACTCTTAGAGGAGAACATAGGCAAAACACTCTCTGACATAAATCACAGCAGGATCCTCTATGATCCACCTCCCAGAATACTGGAAATAAAAGCAAAAATAAACAAATGGGATCTAATTAAAATTAAAAGCTTCTGCACAACAAAGGAAACTATAAGCAAGGTGAAAAGACAGCCTTCTGAATGGGAGAAAATAATAGCAAATGAAGCAACTGACAAACAACTAATCTCAAAAATATACAAGCAGCTTATGCAGCTCAACTCCAGAAAAATAAATGACCCAATCAAAAAATGGGCCAAAGAACTAAATAGACACTTCTCCAAAGAAGACATACGAATGGCTAACAAACACATGAAAAGATGCTCAACATCACTCATTATCAGAGAAATGCAAATCAAAACCACAATGAGGTACCATTTCACACCAGTCAGAATGGCTGCGATCCAAAAGTCAACAAGTAATAAATGCTGGAGAGGGTGTGGAGAAAAGGGAACCCTCTTACACTGTTGGTGGGAATTCAAATTAGTACAGCCACTATGGAGAACAGTGTGGAGATTCCTTAAAAAATTGCAAATAGAACAGCCTTATGATCCAGCGATCCCACTGCTGGGCATACACACCGAGGAAACCAGAATTGAAAGAGACACGTGTACCCCAATGTTCATCGCGGCACTGTTTATAATAGCTAGGACATGGAAGCAACCTAGATGTCCATCAGCAGATGAATGGATAAGAAAGCTGTGGTACATATACACAATGGAGTATTATTCAGCTATTAAAAAGAATACATTTGAATCAGTTCTAATGAGGTGGATGACGCTGGAGCCAATTATACAGAGTGAAGTAAGCCAGAAAGAAAACCACCAATACAGTATACTTACACATATATATGGAATTTAGAAAGATGGTAATGATAAATCTGTATGCAAGACAGCAAAAGGGACACAGATGTATAGAACAGCATTTTGGACTATGTGGGAGAGGGAGGGGGAGGGACGATTTGGGAAAATGGCAGTGCAACATGTATGATATCATAAGTGAAATGAATCGCCAATCTAGGTTCGATGCAGGATGCAGGATGCTTGGAACTGAGGCACGGGGATAGTCCAGAGAGATGGTGTGGGGCAGGAGGGGCGAGGTGGGGGTTGGGATTGGGAGTTCATGTACACTCGTGGCTGATTCATGTCAATGTATAGCAAAACGAATACAGTATTGTAAAGCAAAACAAACTGAAAAATAAAAATTAATTCAAGACTTGAAAAAAAGAAAAGAAAAGAAAATCCTCTGGAAAAAATTTGAAATAAATCACTTTTACATGAAAAAATAAAATAAAATAAAATAAAATCCATGGTGTATATGAAGTTATAAGGAGAAGGAAATGGCAACCCATTCCAGTATTCTTGCCTGGAGAATCCCAGGAACGAGAACTCTGACAGTCCTTGGGATCACAAAGAGTCAGACACAACTGAGTGACTAAACCACAACCACCACCACCATGGGGTTATAAAATGAAAACTTCTAGAAGCTGTTTTAACATATTCAGTTTAAACCTCAAAAGTGAGATCTAGATGGGAAATATTGATTTCAAAGTATAGAATTCAAAGCATAAACTTAAAAATAGGGAAGAAGTAGCTGGTGGCAAGAATTTGGAAGGAATATAAGAGGCCAGGAGGAGGGCAGTAGAAGCATGGTATTGGCAATCACAGAAAACCAAAGAATAGTCTGAGCAAGTGCATAGTCAAAAGCTAGATAGTCCCATAAGAGTTTAAAAAAAAAATCATATCTGATGGCTTGAAAAGTTCAGAGGCCCACAGGATGCTTGTGGTAATCTAAAAAAGTAAGTGTGAAAAATAAGGAGAACAAAAGCATGGGAGAAGAACTAATACTAGCAATTTCATCACTTTACATTCATGCTTTTGAACTATGGTGTTAGAGAAGACTCTTGAGAGTCCCTTGGACTGCAAGGAGATCCAACCAGTCCATTCTGAAGGAGATCAGCCCTGGGGTTTCTTTGGAAGGAATGATACTAAAGCTGAAACTTTAATACTTTGGCCACCTCATGCGAAGAGTTGACTCATTGGAAACGACTCTGATGCTGGGAGGGATTGGGGGCAGGAGGAGAAGGGGACGACAGAAGATGAGATGACTGGATGGCATCACTGAGTTGATGGACATGAATCTGAGTGAACTCCGGGAGTTGTTGATGGACAGGGAGGCCTGGCGTGCTGATTCATGGGGTCGCAAAGAGTCAGACAAGACTGAGTGACTGAATTGAACTGAAGTCTTTTAAGTGTTTCACAATTTCTGATCATTCTTTTTTTTTTTCCCCTCATCTAAATGAGTTTGAAATGTGATGTAAAAGCTCATGCTGTTTTACTTATCCTAGGAACTTGTGTCTGATTCTTATATGGCAGGAGCCTAATATTTGTAGGAAGAAATGATTGGAACATTATCTCTGCTGCCAAAATAGTGGTTAAATATGAACAGTTCCAGAAATTAGGAAAGGATGCCAATCGATATAACTCTGTTGAAAAAAACCATGGAACTTGTCAAAGTTGTTATTGCTGCTTCTGTTTTAAATAAATCTCATTTTGAAAAAAGGTCAGAATCATCCTTTTGGTTCACTTAACAATGTAACATGATCATTTTCCCATATTAATCCATGTAATATTCTTTCTTCTTGATGGAATCAGTATTCTTAATTTTTCAAAAAATCCTCTTAGAAAGTATCTTTCATATTCTGATATAAATATTAAGAACTGTAAGAACCATTCGATTCTTAACAGGCTTGCATTTGAACATTTTAGATACTCTCTGGACTTCTCTGTTGTGTTTTATTAACATTGTCTCCCACCATTATATTAAAATGGATTTTATTTTTTCTTTATGTCAGTTACATTGACTGACAGTTTGCAATGAGTTTCCAAGTAACACCAAGAGGAGGCTTAGGTTTTCTACTCTACTCTACTTCAAAATAATGAGAATTTTTCATTAAAAAGTCATTAAAAAAATTTCTGCTGATGAAGACAATTTGTCTTTAACCTCATATATAAATTGCCAAATACAATAAGGCTTTAGATTATGCAACCATCTGACAGCTTGAACTTTTAAAGAGCTTCTCCTCATCCCACAACCCCCCATAAAGTAATAATCTTGAATTCTTTGTGGGAGAAAGTTAAGATTTATGTATTAATTGAATCATGGTTATTTGTTCTCTCTACATAAATCCAAATAAGTTTTTAAATAAAAAATAATAATTTATTATTGCTTTGGACCAAAAATACAGGCTTTGACCTTAGATTTGGGTTTTCTGAACATAGAATTAAGCACAGATAATTGACCTGTACAGATCCATTAATATTTACATTGGGGGTGAGTGCAATAGATCAGTACATCGAGCATTTTGAAAATAATTTGAGGGTTAAACTACACATCTGTCCCCTAATAGCACTGAATGTTCCAAGTAATATTAACTTAGCCATTTTCTCCTGCTCTTAGAATCTACTCCTACCGACCATGTAAATATCACTTTGCAGAATTTGTATATATTTCCCTTTTATGGTATACATATACATGGATACATTCAAATACACACACACACACAGGATTTTGTTCTTCAGCCATACACTGTCGACCTTGTTTATTGAATATAACCATCATTGTGGGTGAGAATCCTCATATCTTACCCTCAAAGGAGGAAAGGATGTTAGTAAAAGAGAGAAAAGTTTATAGAGAAATAAATGCAAAAGAGGTATATTTTTAAATATTTTAATTTGGAAATATGTAGTACCTTTCACAGTCCTTAAAGACAAAACAAAACAACACAAAACAACAACAACAACATAAAAGGTTGCTTAATCAATACCATTTCCCTGCATTTTGGTTTGTTTAGTTGTATAGAACACAACTCTGAAGCTAGAACACAGAGTTCAAGCTTTATAATCTGTGAATTTAGGCAAATTACTGTAATTGACCTATGACTCAGTTTCCTCATCTAAAAGGAAGAGGATCGTGTAGTAATCCCATAGTTCTTTTTATGAGGAATAGTAAACAACTAGAATATTATATGCAAAGTACTTAGAACAGTCCTGACCTATATTAAGCACTTATTTAATCCTTGGTGACAGTACATAATAATTGTTTTATCAGTTTAAACTTTCAGAAAAATCTTTATTTTTAATTTTCAACAAATATTACTTCAAACTTATTTTGACATTTTTGCCAAAAGAAGGCATGATTTCTAATTCTGTAATAATTACAAAGAGCTGGAGTTACACATGATGGGAGAAATATCAATAATCTCAGATATGCAGATGGTACCACTCTTATGGTAGAAAATGAAGAGAAACTAAAGAGCCTCCTGATGAAAGTAAAAGAAGACAGTGAAAAAGCCTGCTAAAAACTCAACATTAAAAAAAAAAGAAACTGAGATCATGACATCCCGTCACTTCATGGCAAATATATGGGGAAACAATGGAAACAGTGACAGCTAAATCTTTTTGGGCTCCAATATCACTGCAGATAATGACTGCAGCCATGATATTAAAAGATATTTGCTCCTTGGAAGAAAAATTATGACTAACCTAGACAGCATAGTAAAAAGCAGAGACAGCACTTATCTAACAAAGTTCCATCTAGTCAAAGCAGTGGTTTTCCCAGTAGTCATGTGAGAGTTGGACTATAAAGAAAGCTGAATACCAAAGATTTGATGCTTTTGAACTTTGGTGTTGGAGAAAACTCTTGAGAGTCCCTGGGACTGAAAGGAGTCAAACCAGTCAATCCTAAAGGAGATCAGTCCTGAATATTCTTTGGAAGCACTGATCCGTCCATCCGTTCAGTCGCTCAGTCATGTCCAACTCTTTGTGACCCCATGAATCGCAGCACGCCAGGTCTCCCTGTCCATCACCAACTCCCGGAGTTCACTCAGACTCACATCCATTGAGTCCATGATGCCATCCAGCCATCTCATCCTCGGTCGTCCCCTTCTCCTCCTGCCCCCAATCCCTCCCAGCATCATGGTCTTTTCCAATGAGTCAACTCTTCACATGAGGTGGGCAAAGTACTGGAGCTTCAGTTTTAGCATCAGTCCTTCCAAAGAACACTCAGGACTGGTCTCCTTCAGAATGGATTGGTTGGATCTCCTTGCAGTCCAAGGGATTCTCAAGAGTCTTCTCCAACACCACAGTTCAAAAGCATCAATTCTTCGGCGCTCAGCCTTCTTCACAGTCCAACTCTCACATCCATACATGACCACAGGAAAAACCATAGCCTTGACTAGACAGGCCTTAGTCGGCAAAGTAATGTCTCTGCTTTTGAATATACTATCTAGGTTGGTCATAACTTTTCTTCCAAGGAGTAAGCGTCTTTTAATTTCATGGCTGCAGTCACCATCTGCAGTGATTTTGGAGCCCAAAAAAATAAAGTCTGACACTGTTTCTACTGTTTCCCCATCTATTTCCCATGAAGTGATGGGACCAGATGCCATGATCTTTGTTTTCTTGAGCTTTAAGCAACTTTTTCACTCTCCTCTTTCACTTTTAACAAGAGGCTTTTTAGCTCCTCCTCACTTTCTGCCATAAGGGTGGTGTCATCTGCATATCTGAGATTATTGATATTTCTCCCAGCAATCTTGATTCCAGCTTGTGTTTCTTCCAATCCAGCGTTTATCATGATGTACTCTGCATATAAGTTAAATAAGCAAGGTGACAATATACAGCCTTGACATACTCCTTTTCCTATTTGGAACCATTCTGTTGTTCCATGTCCAGTTCTAACTGTTGCTTCCTGACCTGCATACAGATTTATCAAGAGGCAGGTTAGGTGGTCTGGTATTCCCGTCTCTTGAAGAGTTAATCTCCAATACCTTGGCCTCCTGATGTTAAGAACTGACTCATTGGAAAAGACTCTGGTACTGGGAAAGTTTGGACAGTTGAATAAGGGGGCAACAGAGGATGAGATGGTTGGATGGTATCACTGACTCAAGGGACATGAGTTTGAGTAGGCTCCAGTAGCTGAATGACATGGAAGCCTGGAGTGCTGCAGCCCATGAGGTTGCAAAGAGTGACTGAGTGACTAAACTGAATGACCTGAATTACCATGATGCTGTCATCTCTCCCCTAGAGCCAGACATCCTTGAGTATGAAGATCAAGTTAGCTTTAAAAAGTTTTATTTCAAACAAAGCTAATGGAGGGGATGAAATTTCAGCTGAGCTATTTCAAAACCTAGAAGATGATGTTTTAAAGTGCTGCACTCAATAGTTTGTGTAACTCAATATTGGCAACAGGACTGGAAAAGGTCAGTTTTCATTCCAGTTCTAAAGAAGGGCGATGCCAATGAATGTTGAAACTACCTTACAATTGTCTTCATTTCACATACTAACAATGCTATGCTCCACCTGCTTCAAGCTAGTTTTCATGAATACATGAAGTAGAAACTCAAGATGTACAAGCTAGATTTCAAAGAGGCAGAGGAACCAAAGATCAAATTGTCAACGTTTGTTGGATCATAGGGAAAGCAATGGAGTTCTAGAAAACATCATCTACTTCTGCTTAATTGACTACGTTAAAGCCTTTAACTGTGGGTCACAACCAAACCTGTGAGAAATTCTTAAAGAGATGGGAGTACCAGACCACCTTGCTTGTCTCCTGAGAGACATGTATGGGAGTTAAGAAGCAACAGTGTGAACCAGACATGGAACAACTGATTGGTTCAAATTTGGGAAAGGAGTATGACAAGCCTATAAAGTGTATTGTAATTATGCTTATTTAACTTATATGCAGAGTACCTCATTTGAAATGATGACTTGGGTGAATCACAAATGGAATCAAGATTGTTGGGCAAAATATCAAAAACCTCATATATGCAGATGATACTATTCTAATGGCAGAAAGTGAAGGAGAACTAAAGAGTCTCTTGATGAAAGTGAAAGAAGAAATTGAAAAAGTTACCTTAAAACTCAACATTAAAAAATGATGATATGGCATTCAGTCCCATCACTTCATAGCAAATAGAAACTTAAAAATGAAAACAGTGACAGATTTTATTTCCTGGGCTCCAAAATCACAGCAGATAGTGACAGTAGCCATGAAATTAAAATACTCTTGCTCCTTGGAAAGAAAATTCTGACAAACCTAGACAGTGAGTTAAAAATCAGAGACATCACAGTGCTGACAAACGTCTGTACCGTCAAAGGTATGGTTTTTGCAGTAGTGTGTATGAGTGTGAGAACTGGGCCATAGAGAAGGCTGGAGGCTGAAGAACTAATGCTTTTGTACTGAGGCTCTGGAAAAGACTCTTGAGAGTCCCTTAAACCATAAGGAGTTCAAACCAATCAATCCTAAAGGAAATCAATCCTGAATATTCATTGGAAGGACTGATGCTGAAACTGAAGTTCCAGTACTTTGATCACCTGATCCAACAGCCAACTCACTGGGAAAGATTCTGATGCTGGGAAAGATTGAAGCAAGAGAAGCAAGTGACAGAAGATGAGATGGTTGGATAGCATCACAAACTCAAAAGACAGGAGTTTGAACAAACTCCAGAAGATAGTGGAGACATGAGAAACTTGTGTGTTAGCCCATGGGGCCACAAAAATTTGAAAGACTTAGTGACTGAACAACAGCAACTAAAACAGTCTCTTACCCTACAATTGAAAATAGTTTCTCACAGTTTTTGGTTTTACAAAACATTCATATTCACAGCAATGCCTATATGAAGAAGTTAATTTGAATTTATTTCTCTTAAGTAATCCGGGACAAAATATATATCTGTAATAATCTATTTTAATATATCATGATTTTTGTATCTACTTTCATATTATACTATCAAAACTTACATACAAACAATTTTTATATTTATGAACAGGTATGCTTTTCAATTTCCAGTTACTGTCTGAAAGGACTTAAAATCCCATGTTTTATTCTAATTATTATAGCTGGAAGATGTTTTTGCAAACACATCCTTCATGTACAAGTGTTGAATTAATTTTGATTTATAATTATGCATTCAGATCATCTTGACCAAAGGATGTGTCCAAGAGTCATAACTAGTCACTTTAATGGGATATAATAAGAACATAAACCCAGTTACAAAAATGGAAGAGTCTCATCAGTAAAAGAGAGTCCAGCAGGCATTTCATTCCATGTGCGCTAATCCAAATAGAAATTTAGTATCTGGGAAAACACATATGCATTACAGATAATGAGTGATCAAAGTCTTTGAAGGGTAATAATATTGGAAATGGATGATATATAATTTTTAATAAGATATAGGAAAATAGTCCCAGAAAAATCTCTCAAGGGATTATGAACTGAGTTTTAGTCTCTGGAATAAGGATGATGGGAGATTGCCAAAGGTATTTCAAACATCTTAGCGTGTATAAAATGTTTCTAATCCAAAGCAAGTAAGATAGCATAAATAATATTGAGATCCACTTTTAGGAGTGGAATTTAAGTATCCAGCTTGATTAAACCTATGTATTTTATATGAATGCATATAACAGAGAAAAAATGGCACACATTATGTGTGAAATGAAATAAATTACCCAAAGTGTATATGTGTGCCTTAGTGTTCAGTCCTTCATTGTGCCTGCCTTTTTGCAACACTATGGACTGTAGCCCACCAAGATCCTCTGACCATGAGATTCTCTAGGAAGAATGGAATGGGTTGCCATGCTCTCCTCCAGGGGATCTTCCTGACCCAGGGATTGGACTCACATCTCCTCTATCTCCTGCATTGCAAGTGGATTCTTTACCCAGTAAGTTACCTGGGAAACTCACCAAAAGTGAACACTTCATGCTAATCTCCACACAAGTTAAGAAATAGAAATTTCCAGCACCCAACAAACTTCCCTTCTGCCTCTCACGGTTCATTATCCACTACCAATATTCTTATTTCTAATCATAATTATACCCACGCATATAGTTAGGCCTCAGGGAGGTCAGCAAAAGCAGAGAGACTGGGGATCCCTCCACTCCTGGGCTTGTGACAATATTAGATCCAACATCTCTTGGACCTCCTTCCTGGAGACTCCAGGGGGACCTTGCCTTGGCCCCTGGGCTGCAAATTGACTGACACCTGACAACCAGGGAAGGTTAACATGCTCAATGAGGACAGCAGTGGGACAATCAGGGTGCAGGGAATGTCATCCAGCTACACGGAGCAGCTGAAGCACATACTGTTTCTAGTCAGGGCCTGACAAAATGTGGTCCACTGGAGAAGGGACTGGCAAACCACCTCAGTATTCTTGCCTTGAGAACCCCATGATCAGAATGAAAAGGCAAAAAGCTATTACACTGAAAGATGAACTCCCAGGTCAGTAGGTGTCAATATAATACTAGGGAAGAGAGGAGAAATTGCTTCAGAAAGAATGAAGATGCTGAACCAAAGTGGAAATGACACCCAGTTGTGGATGTGCCAGGTGGTGAAAGTAAAGTCTGGTGCTGTAAAGAACAATATTGCATAGGTACGTGGAATATAAGGTCCAAGAATCAAGGTAAATTGGATGTAGTCAAGCAGATAACAAGAGTAAACATTGACATTTTAGGAATCAGTTAACTAAAATAGATGGAAACGGGTGAGTTTAATTCTGATGACCATATATCTACTACTGTGGGTAAGAATCCCTTAAAAGAAATGGAGTAACCCTCATCGTGAATTATAGTTTGAAATACAATACTTGGATGAAGTCTCAAAAGTGACAGAATGATCTCAGTTCTTTTACAAGGCAAACCATTCAACATCACAGTATTGAGAAGAGAAGGGCAAAGGAAAAATAGGAAAGATACACACATCTGAATGTAAAGTTCCAAAGAATAGCAAGGAGAGATTAAAAAAAAAAAAATCATCCTAAGTGATCATGCAAAGAAATAGAGAAAAACAATAGAATGGGAAAGACTAGCAATATCTTTAAGAAAATTAGAGGTACCAAGACAATATAAAGATGGGTAAAATAAAGAATAGAACTATAAGCAAGGTGAAAAGACAGCCTTCTGAATGGGAGAAAATAATAGCAAATGAAGCAACTGACAAACAACTAATCTCAAAAATATACAAGCAGCTTATGCAGCTCAACTCCAGAAAAATAAATGACCCAATCAAAAAATGGGCCAAAGAACTAAATAGACATTTCTCCAAAGAAGACATACGAATGGCTAACAAACACATGAAAAGATGCTCAACATCACTCATTATCAGAGAAATGCAAATCAAAACCACAATGAGGTACCATTTCACACCAGTCAGAATGGCTGCGATGCAAAAGTCAACAAGCAATAAATGCTGGAGAGGGTGTGGAGAAAAGGGAACCCTCTTACACTGTTGGTGGGAATGCAAATTAGTACAGCCACTATGGAGAACAGTGTGGAGATTCCTT
>SJXQ01001039.1:128304-243318 GCA_006408695.1 Aepyceros melampus
GAGGTGGGGGTCGGGATTGGGAGTTCATGTACACTCGCGGCTGATTCATGTCAATGTATAGCAAAACGAATACAGTATTGTAAAGCAAAACAAACTAAAAAATAAAATTTAATTAAAAAGAAAAAAAAAAAAGAAAAAAAAAAAAAAAGAAATAGTATGGACCAATAGAAGCAGAAGATATTAAGAAAAGGTAGAAATAATACCCAGAAGAACTAAAGAAGAAAAGATCTTAATGAACAGATAACCACAATGGTGTGATCACTCTCCTAGAGTCAGACTTCTTGGAGAGCAAAGTCAAGTGGGCCTTAGGAAACATCATTACAAAGCTAGTGGAGGTTATGGGATTCCAAAGCCTAAAAGATGATGCTGTTAAAGTGTTGAACTCAGTATGCCAGCAAATTTGGAAAACTCCACAATGGCCGGAGGATTGGAAAAGTTCAGTTTTCCTTCCAATCCCAAAGAAGGGCAATGCCAGAGAATGTTCAAACTACTATACAGTTGCACTAATCTCACACACTAGCAAAATTATGATCAAAATCCTTCAAGCTAGGGTTCAACAATACTGAACTGAGAACTTCCAGAAGTACTAGCTGGATTTAGAAAGGCATAGAAACCAGAGATCAAATTTCCAACATCCTCTGGATCATAGAAAAAGCAAGGGAATTTTAAAAAAATCTACTTCTGCTTTTTTTGGCTACACTAAAACCTTTGCCTGGACCACAGCAAACTATGGAAAATTCTTAAAGAGGCTGGGATACCAGACCACCTGACCTGCCTCCTGAGAAATCTGTATGTAGGTCAAGAAGAGTTAGAACTGGATAATCCAGAGAGAGGGTGTGGGGCGGGAGGGGGGAGGTGGGAGTCGGGATTGGGAGTTCATGTACACTCGTGGCTGATCCATGTTGATGTGTAGCAAAACAAATACAGTATTGTAAAGCAAAACAAACTAAAAAAATAAAAATTAATTAAAAAAAAAAAAAAAGAACTGGACATGGAACAAGAACTGGTTCAAAATTGAGAATCAAGGATGTATATTGCCCCCTACTTCTTTAACCTATATGAAGAGCACAGCATATGAAATGCCAGGCTGGATGACTCACAAACTGGAATCAAGATTTCAGGGAAACATATCAACAATCTAGATATACAGATGACATCACTTTAATGGCAGACATTGAAGACAAACTAAAGAACCTCTTGACAATGGTGAAAGAAGAATGAATAACCTGACTTAAAACTCAACATCCAAAATACTAAGATCATGTCATCCAGTCCCATCACTTCATGGCAAATAAATGGGCAAAAAGTGAAAATAGTGACAGATTTCATTTTCTTGGGATAAAAATCACTGCAGATAGTGACTGCAGCCAAGAAATTAAAAGATCAACTTCTTTACTTTCATCAAGCAGCTTTTTAGTTCTTCACTTTCTGCCATAAGAGTGGTATCATGTGCATATCTGAGGTTATTGATATTTCTCCTGACAATCTTTATTCCAGCTTGTGCTTCCTCCAGCCCAGCGTTTCTCATGATGTACTCTGCATATAAGCTAAATAAGCAGGGTGACAATATACAGCCTTGACGAATGCCTTTCCTGATTTGGAATCAGTCTGTTGTTCCATGTCCAGTTCTAACTGTTGATTCTTGACTTACTTACAGATTTCTGAGGAGGCACGTAAGGTGGTCTGGTATTCCCATCTCTTTAAGATTTTTCCACAGTGTTCTGTGATTCACACAGACAAAGGTTTTGGCATAGTCAATAAAGCAGAAGTAGATATTTTTTCTGGAATTCTCTTTCATTTTTGATGATGAAATAGATGTTGGCAATTTTGATAAGTCAATAATATTCCAAAAGTGTATTAATTTCCTTTATTGAAAGTAATGTATATATGAAACTGAAAGTGAAAATGCTGGTCATTCAGTCGTGTCTGATTCTTTGTGACCCATGGACTGTAACACACCAGGCTCCTTTATCCATGGAATTCTCCAGGCAAGAATCCTGGAGTGAGTTGCCATTCCCTTGTGGTAATTTCATGTTGTCAGATTTTCTCTCTCTCTCTCTCTTTTCTTTCCTTTTTTTTTTTTTTTTTTTTTGTTTTGTTTTAATGAGAAATTCTGATGTCTGCAGTGTTATTCTACAATTATACATATTCTGATGTATAACGTTATTGTAATGAACATTTATCCAGTAATTAATGAGATTGAATAACTTCCCATAGTTTTATGAGGCGTTTGGATTTCATTTTGGTTTTCATAAAGCTTGCTCATATCACTTTCAACCTTTCCTGTTGTACTGCCTGTTTTTTCTTTATTGATTAGCATAAGTCTTATATGTAAGGGATGCACATGAAAACTTTGTTCTTTATGTATCTGTGAAAACATATATTTTGTCAATCTATGGCTTGCCTTTGTGCTCTCTAATAGTGTAGACTTGCTGTTGTTCAGTCGCTGTCATGTCTGCTTCTTTGAAACTCCATAGACTACAGCACTCTACCCTTCCCTGTCCATCACCAAGCCCCAGAGCTTGCTCAGATTCATGTCCATCGAGTCAGTGATGTCATACACTCATCTTATCCTCTGTTATCCCCTGCTCCTCCTGCCTTTAATCTTTCCCAGGATCAGGGTCTTTTCTAATGTGTCGATGCTACCTGTGATCAAAGTACTGGAGCTTCAGCTTTAACATCAGTCCTTCCAATGAATATTCAGGATTGATGTCCTTTAGGTTTGACTGGTATGATCTCTTAGTCCAATTTTTCAAGTTTTTCTTATGGTGAGTAAGGAAAATGGTGTATTCTCCAAATTTAAGGAAGAAAATAGAAAAAATACTACTGTTTAACCTTATAGTCAAGCCCTGAACAACTAAATATAGTGCTTAATTAACCCAAACCGACTTAATGGACACAAGTTTCAGCAAACTCTGGGTGTTGGTGATGGACAGGGAAGCCTGGCATGCTGCAGTCCATGGGGTTCCAAAGAGTCAGACATGACTGAGGGACTGATCTGAACTGAACCAGTACCAATCAATAGTTAACAATTCTGCTTCTATATGGTTACTTCTGAATGATACACAGTCCCTAAAAGCCTTAATTCCTCTGCTCTGTTACTTTTTTTTTTTTTTATAAAGTCAGCCAGTGTTTGAATGTCGTTCTTCCCTAAAATATCTATGCATCCATATGAAAGAATCTGCCACTTTCACTGCGAATTTCTAACAGGCCAGTAAAAGAGATTTTGCTAATATTGGCAACTGTAAAGAGCATTTTACCTTGGAAAAATTGCACTTCAATCTCTTTACTGTGTATAATCGAAGCTTGAATACTATGCTTCTGTTTTAAATATAATTTTAAATTTCAGTTTCTCCTTTCTAAATTAGTGCTTTGAACATTTGTGTGTGCATGTGTCATTTGTGCTTATTTTTTGTAATAGATGTATTAACGTATAATTGGCATATATTAAACATAATTAAAATGTATAATTTTACAGCAGTTGGCACATGTATATACCCTGCAAACCAACACCATAATCGATATAATAAACACATGCAAGTTACCTAAAAATTCCTGGGTCACTTTGTAATTATTTTCTTCAACTCTTCTTGCCATTCTTTTCTCCTTCTATAGTCATCATTCGTATAGCTGTTTGTCATAATAAGTTAGTTTGCATGTTCCTGCCCTTATGCTAAAAAACAATACATCATGCACTTGATCATGCACTGTCTCTCAGCAAAATATTTGAAGATTTATCTATGGTGTAGTGCCTACCAATGTTTCTTATTTTTAAATAGTATTTTTATCCATTTGTATATACAAGAGCTTGTTTTTCCATTCACTTGTTAATGTACATTTGAAGTGTTACAAATTTTTGCTAACTTAAAATTGCTCTAAATATTTCTGAAATACATTTTTATTTATCTTGGATAAATACCAAAGAGTGGAATGGCTCTATCATGTGGTAAATTTCTGTCTAATTTCTTAAGAAATAGCCAAAGCATTTTCCAAAGTGTCTGTACCATTTTACAGTGCTACCATCAGAATATAAACTTAGTCATTATGCTTATACTCCCAGTCTTTGTATTATCAGCTTTTTAAGTTTTAGCCTTTCTAATTGATGTGTATCTCATTTTGATGTTAGTCTGCATTTTCTTAATGAGTAATGATGTCAAACATCTACTTGTGTGCTTATTTGCAAACTGTGCATTTCTTTGGTGAAGGTGTTTTTATTTATTTATTTATTTATTTTACCTATCAGTATTTGCTTATTTTGCTTATTTGACTTCTTATAACTGAGTAGTGAGAATTCTATAAGTATTCTGATACAAATCCTTTGTCAGATTTGTAACTATATTTACCATTTATTTATCACTACCAGTTCACATTACAAATTTGTGTTTTGTTTTGTTTTGCTTTTCTGTCTTTCTTTCTCTTTTGATCTCTTTCTGACAATTCCTGCCTGAGATAAATATTATTTCCTTTGATGTTGTTAATTTTGTTGACAGTAAAGAAGAGTAAGTTTACTGCATTACCTATTAAAGTCTGCTGCGTTATGCTGGGATTCGTGACCTCCGAAGAAGCGGATTTCGATCCAGGGGCAGAGACAAGCTGGAGCTTTTTGTATAGCAAAGTTGTATTAAAGTATGATAGAGATAGGGAGAGCTTCTGACATAGACAACAGGAGACAGAAAGAGTGCTCCTTGATCGTTTTTAGCAAGGCATTTTACATCTGCTGGTGAGCTCCTAATCAGATAAAAGAAACACCTCAAAGCTGAGGGAGTTTCACCAAGCCCCTTTGGCACAATATGCATCTTTGAGATAAGAGGGCACAAGGTGTGTCTTCCCTGGCCATAAAGCAATTGACATGAATACTGGTTTGTTGAGCTATTATCAGCTCAAGGTTTGAGAAAAGAAAAAAAAAAAAAAAAAAAGTTGGTCTTAGGCAAAACAGTTTTGTCAACAGAGAAGGGGGAAAATGAAGTCTGCCATTGCAGTTTATTTCCTCCTGCTGCTTGGTGTCCTCTGGCCTTCTTAACTGTTGCCCTTTCACTAGAATCATATCATCTAGAGTAGATTTTCAAGGTCAATTTTTGTTTGTTTGTTTACTTTTGCAATTTTTTTAAAGTTTATATATAGGTTTTTTAAATGTTTATGAAATTTTTAAAAAAGAAATTGGGGACATATTTACCCAGCTTTACCATTAGTTTAAAAATAAAGTGGGATGGGCATCCATGAGAACTACTTGGCCAAGATAATTATTTTCTTTATACATAACCTCAGAGAATTTCATCAAAACATTTTTGACCTTTGATATAGACACATGTATCAGTCACACAGAATGGAGAGTTCCAAAGATGACCCACGGATATATGGTTACTTGATTTAAATCGAAGCACCAAAATAATTCAGTTGAAAATATATATTTTTTACCACATTTTGTTGAAGCAGCAAGACAACAATTTTGAAATGGGAAAACAATAGGTAAAAAAGACAGAATCTCCATCTATCCTCCTTTGCTTACCATATGCCTGATTGGTATTGGAATAAAATGTAAAACCTAAAAATACAAACATATAGAAGAAAACATGTAGAGAATATTTAAAATTTTGGATCAGGCAGTTTGTCTTTTATTTTGTCTTTAAATTTGGCATAAAAGAAATAAGCAATGTAAAACCTAAAATGTTTTGAGATTTAGAAAAAAATTAAATTAGTATTCAAAAGAGTCTGTTAAAAAAAATAATAAAATATAGAGAGTGTTAGGTAGGTAGAATAGGAAAAAGGAGTCCAAAATGGCGGTGGCTAAAAGACAAGGAAGGGAAAAGCCCACGAAAATAGAACAAAAGAAGGTCTGAGGACCAGAGTGAAGACTTCAGGTAGAACAAACAGCACTCCTGGCTAAGCCCAATTTGCATAGGGCAGGCCCAGGTGGAGGAAAGAACATATAAAAGGAGGAGCCAAAGCCTTGCTCACTCGCTCTCTCTTTCTCTCCCGTGTGTGTGCAATCTTTCTCTTTCTCTCTCTCTCTCCCTCTCTCTCTTTCTCCCTCTCTCTCTCTCTTCCTCTCTCTCTCTCTCTCCCTCCCCCATGCACTCCTCCACTCTCTTCTCCTCAAGTCTTTGGGTTGGCCTGTCCTCACGCTTTGAGATGGATTCTGTAACACTGATTTGCCTAAGAGCTATAACAAGGTTTGTCCAAGCCCCGAGAGCTATGACGCGCCGAAGGCTTTAATGTCCATCGCTCCAAATCTTTGTTTTGATGAGACAAAAACCGAGGAACATACACTTGCGTGATATCTATGGTGCTGTGACTGGGATATAACCTGGCTGAAACAACCTCCATGCGGAAGAGGCCAGGCACAGCACAGATGTCACGCGAATGTATGTTCCTCGGTTCTTTGTCTTGTCACAACAAAGATTTGGAGTGACAGACATTAAAGCCCTTAGCGCATCACAGCTCTAGGGTCTTGGACAAACCTTGTTATAGCTCTTAGGCAAATCAGTGTTAAACAGCTCTGTTTTAATTAGAAGATAGCAGGAGAATCCATCCTCAAAGTGTGAGGGCATGCCAACCCAAAGACTTGAAGAGAAGAGAGTGGAGGAGTGCATGGGGGAGGGAGAGAGAGAGAGAGAAGTGGGGGAGAGAGAGAGGACAGAGAGACAGGGAGAGACAGAGAGAGAAAGAGGGCATACATGCGGGAGAGAAAGAGAGAGAAAGTGCTTTGGCTCTTCCTTTTATATGTTTTCCTCCACCTGGGCCTGCCCTATGCAAATTGGGCTTAGCCAGGAGTGCTGCTTGTTCTATCTGAAGTCTTCACTCTGGTCCTCGGACCTTCTTTTGTTCTATTTTCATGGGCTTTTCCCTTCCTTGTCTTTCAGTTCAGTTCAGTTGGTCAGTCGTGTCCGACTCTTTGCGACCCCATGAATCTCAGCACGCCAGGCCTCCCTGTCCACCACCAACTCTGGGAGTTCACCCAGCCCCAAGCCCATGGAGTCAGTGATGCCATCCAGCCATCTTGTTCTCTGTCATCCCCTTCTCCTCCTGCCCCCTTGTCTTTTAGCCACCGCCATTTTGGACTCCTTTTCCCTATTCCACCTACCTAACATTTTCTTTTCTCAGCTCTTTGTAAGGCCGTCTCAGACAACCATTTTGCCTTTTCGCATTTCTTTTTCTTGAGGATGATCTTGATCACTGCCTCCTGTACAGTGTCACGAACCTCCATCCATAATTCTTCAGGCACTCTGTATCAGATCTAATCCCTTCAATCTATTTGTCATGTCCACTGTATAATGTAAGGAATTTTATTTAGGTCATACGTGAATGATCTAGTGGTTTTCTCTTTCTTCAGTTTACATCTGAATTTTGTCATAAGCAGTTCTTGATCTGAGCCACAGTCAGCTCTTGTTTTTGATTGACATACAGAGCTTCTCCATGTTTGGCTGCAAAGAATATAATCAATCTGATTTTGGGATTGACCATCTGGTGATGCCCATGTCTGGAGACTTCTTTTGTGTTTTTGGAAGAGGGTGTTTTTATGACCACTGTGTTCTCTTGGTAAAATTCTGCTAGCCTTTGTCCTCTGTCAATTTGTACTACAAGACCAAATTTGACTATTATTCCAGGTATCTCTTGACCTCCTATTTTTGCATTCCAGTCCTCCAAGATGAAAATTACATATTTTGAGCATGTTGTTCTGGAAGGTCTTGTAAATCTTCATAGATCCATTTATTTATTTACTTGTTTTCATAGACCCATTTAACATCAGCTTCTTCAGCATTACTGGTTGGGACATAGACTTGGTTTACTGTGATATTAAATGAGTTGCCTTGGAAACTAACAGAGATCATTTTTTGTCATTCTGTCATTTTTGAGATAACACCCAAGCACTTTATTTTGGACACTTTTGTTAACTATTAGGGCTACTCCATTTCTTCTAAGGTATTCTTGCCCACAGTAGTAGATATAATGATCATCTAAGTTAAATTCCCACATTCTAGTCCATTCTAGTTCACTGATTCCTAAAATGCTGGTGTTCATTCTTGCCGTTTCATGTTTGACCACTTTCAATTTGCCTTGATCCATGGACCTAACATTCCAGGTTTCTATGTAATATTGTTCTTACAGAATTGGACTTTAGTGCCATCACAGGTCACATCCACAACTGGGCATTGTTTTTGCTTTGGCTCCATCTCTTCTTTGTTTCTTGAGTTATTTCTCTACTCTTCTCCAGTAGCATATTGGGCACCTAACGACCTGGGAGGTTAATATTTCAGTGTCATATATTTTTGCCTTTTCATACTGTTCATGGGGTTTCAAGGCAAGAATGATGAAATTGTTTGACATTCCCTTCACCAGTGGCCTATGTTTTGTAAGAACTCTCCACCATGACCTGTCTATCTTGGGTGGCCCTACAGCTCATGGCTCATAGTTTTATTTTGTTAGACAAGGCGGTAATCTTTGTGATCAGTTTGGTTCGTTTTCTGTGATTGCGGTTTTCATTCTATCTGTCCTCTGATGGATAAGGTGAAGAAGTTCATCAAAGCTTCCTGATGGGAAATACCGGCTGTAGGGAAAACTTGGTCTTGCTTTGATGGGCAGGGCTGTGCTCAGTAAATCTTTATTCCAATATTCTTCTGATGGTGGGGCTGTGTGTCATCATGTAGTTTGGCCTGAAGCAATGCCAAAGAATCTCCAAATGACTGCACAATTGTACTATTTTCACTTATTTCAATCCCAAACTTCAAATCTATCCCTCAATCTTATCTCTTGTAACCAAATACTCCTTCTGAAATCTGTACGTCTGTTGTATAAGTACATGCATGATATTTGCCTTTTCCCATCTGATATGCTTCACTTAGTATGATAATCTCTAGTGTCATCCAAACTGCTGCAAATGACATTATTTCATTCTTTTTATTGATTGAGTAATGTTCCATTCTGTGTTTGTACCAGATCTTCTTTATCTCTTCATCTGTTGATGGATATTTAGGTTACTTTGAAGTTTTTGATATTGTAAACCATTCTGCAATAAATATTGGGATGCATGTATCCTTCTGATTGATGTTGTTCTCTGGATATATGCCCAGGACTGGGATTGCTGAACCATAACTTAGCTTTGTAATTAGATTTTTAAGTAACCTCCATTCTATTCTACATAGTGGCTGAACCAATGTGCATTCTCACCAACAGCTTAGTAGAATTCTATTTTTTCCACATGCTCACCAGCATTTATTGTGTATAGATTTTTGATGATAGCCATTCTGATTAGTGTGAGGTGACTAATATCTCATTGTAATTTTGATTTGTATTTCTCTAATAGTTGGCATATTGACCGCATTTCACATATCTCTTGGTTATCTGTATGTCCTCTTTGGCAAAACACCTATTTAGATCTTCTGACCATTATATATATATATATATAGCCACATGAGGGTTTTGTAAATTCTAGAAATTAATCTCATATTGTTTGAATCATTTGTATATATTTTCTCCCATTCTGTGTGTTGAGTGTTCCATTTGTCTCTGATTTTCTTTGCTGTGCAAATCTTATTATATAATTAGGTCCTATTTTCTTCATTGTTATTTTTATTGCCATTGCTCTAGGATGTGGCTCAATAAAAGATATTGTTGTTAAGTCAAAGTATGTTCTGCCTATAGTTTCCTATAAGAGTTTTATAGTATCTAGTCTTATATTTAGTTCTTTAATCTGTTTTTAATTTATTTTTGTGTATGGTGTTAGGATGTTTTCTAATTTCATTCTTTTCCATGTAACAGTCCAGTTTTTCCAGCAACATTTATTGAAGAGACTGTTCTCATCAACTGAATAGTCTTGACTGCTTTGTCATGGATTGACTGACAATAGGTACATAGGTTTATTTTCTGGCTTTCCATCCTGTTCCATTGATCTATATTTCTGTTTTTATATGAGTATCATGCTCTTCCATTTCTTGAGTGTAGCTTTGACATTTAGTCTGAAGTCAGGGAGCCTGACTCCTCCAGTTGCACTTTCCCTTTTCAAGATTGTTTTGGCTATTTTTGGTCCTCTTTTTTTCCAGACAAATTCTGTGAAAAATGCCATTGGTAATTTGATAAGGATTGCATTGAATCTGTAGACTGTCTTGGGTACTATACTATCCAACCAAGGAACATGGAATATCTTTCAATCTGTTGGTGTCCTCTTTGGTTTCTTTCATCAGTGTCTTTTTTTTTTTTTTTTTTTGGAGAATAGTTCTTTTGTCTTCATGAAAGTGAAAAGTGAAAGTGTTAGTCACTTAGTCATGTCTGATTCTTTGCAAACCCATGGACTATAGGCTGCTTACAGTCTGTGTATGGAATTCCTCTGTCCATGGAATTCTCAGGTAAGAATACTGTAGTGACTAGTCATTCCCTTCTCCAGGGGATCTTCCCAACCCAGGGATCAAACCAGTGTCTCCCACATTGCAAGTAGATTCTTTACCATCTGAGCCACTAGGGAAGCCTTTTTGTCTACTTAGGTGGGTTTTTCCCCCTAGATATTTTATTCTTTTGGATTCGATAGTAAATGTGAATATTTCTTGAATTTCTCTTTCTGACATCTCATTGCTGCTGTGTAGAAGTGCAATAGATTTCTGTGTATTAGTTTTGTGTTCTGCAAATTTACTAAGTTCATTGATTAGCCCTAGTGGTTTCCTAATAACATCTTTAGAATGTCCTTTCCTTTTCTTCTTCTTCTTCTTTTAAATGTAGATTATCATTTCATCTGTCATGCACTCAAGTACTGTATTTCAGACTCCTTTGTTGATTATGATTATTTTGTTTATTCTCTAGGATTCTTGCAAGCAGTAGTAGATACATTGGTAATCTGAACTAAATGTACCCATTCCTATGCATTTTGGTTTGCTGATTCCTAGGATGCAGATGTTTATTCTTACCATTTCTTGCTTGACTACCTCCAGTTTTCCTTGATTCATGGACCAAACATTCCAAGTTCCTATACAATATTATTCTTTGCAGCATCAGAATTTATTTTCATCACCAGACACATCCACAACTGAGGGTTGTATCTGCTTTGGCCCAGCTGCTTCATTCATTCTGGGGTTATTGGTAATTCTCCTCTGCTCTTCTGCAGTAGCATATTGGATACCTTCAGACCTGAGGGATTCATCTTTTGATGTCTTGTATTTTTGGCCTCTTAATCAGCTCATGAAGTTCTCATAGCAAGTATGCTGGGGTGGTTTACCGTTTCCTCATCTGGTGGATCATGTTTTGTCAGAACTATCTGCTATCAATAGTCCATCTTAGGTGGCCCTGAACAGCATGGCTCATAGTTTCATTGAGTTATGCAAGCCACTTCACCACAACAAGGCAGTGCTATGGTCTTCCAGTGGTCCATATGGTTGGAGAGCTGGATCATAAAGAAGATAGAATGCCAAATAGTTGATGCCTTTGAATTGCCATGCTGAAGAAGACTCCTGAAAGTCTCTTAGACAGCAAGGATATTAAACCAATCAATTTTAAGGGAGATCAACCCTGAAAATTCACTGGAAGAACTGAAGCTGAAACTCCAGTATTTTGGTCATCTTATGCAAACAGATGACAAACCTAGTCAACATATTCAAAAGCAGAGACATTACTTTGCTAACAAAGGTCCATCTAGTCAAAGCAATGTTCTTTCCAGTAGTCATGTATGGATCTGAGAGTTGAACCATAAAGAAAGCTGACTGCTAAAGAATTGATCTTTTTGAAATGTGGTGTTGGAAAAGACTCTTGAGAGTCCCTTGGCCTGTAAAGAGATCAAACTAGGCACACCTAAAGGAAACCAATCCTGAACATACATTGGAGGGACTGATGCTGAGGCTAAAGCTCCAATACTTGGGCCATCTGATGTGAAGAACAGACTCATTGGAAAATACCCTGATTCTGGGAAAGACTGAAGGCAGGAGGAGAAGTGGATGACAGAGGATGAGATAGTTGGAGTGCATCACTGACTCGATGGACATGAGTCTGAGCATGCTCTGGGAGTTGATGACAGACTGTGAAGCCTGGTGTGTTGCAGTCCATGAGGTCACAAAAAATCAGACATAACCTAGAGACTGAACTGATATGATGCAAACAGACGACTCATTGGAAGTCTCTGATGCTGGGAAAGATTGAGTGCAAAAGGAGAAAAAGGCATCAGATGATGAGATGGCTGGATGGCATCACTGACTCAATGGACATGAGTTTGCATAAGCTCCAGGAATTGATGATGGACAGGGAGTCTTGGCATGCTGCAGTCCATGGGGTTGCAAAGAGGTGGACATGACTGGGCGACTGAGTAACAGCAACAATCACGACATCTGCAAACAGTGACAGTTTTGCTTCTTATTTTTGCAATTTGAATTTCTTTTTCCTTCACATTGCCATGGCTAGGATTTCCAAACTATATTAAATAAAAGTAGTGAGAGTGGAAATGCTTTGGCTTATTCTTGATCTTAAATGAAACACTTTCAGTTTTTCACTCTGAAATATAGGTTTGTCATGTATGGCCTTTATTATTGATATGTTGATGCATGTTCCCTCTATGCCAACTTTCTGGAGAGTTTTTAACTAAAATGGGTGCTGAATTTTGTCAAAATACTTTTCCTCATCTTTCAAGATGATCATATGATTTTTATTTTTCAATTTGTTAATGTGGTGTGTCACTGACTGTTCTGTCAATATTGAATAATTCTTGCATCCTTGAATAAATCCAACTTCATCATGGTGTATGATCTGTTGAATGTTGGATTGCTAGTATTTTGCTGAAGGTATTTTGCATCTATGTTCCTCAGTGATGTGTTGTGCTTAGTTGCTCAGTCATGTCCAACTGTTTTCAATCCCATGGACTGCAGCCCACCAACCTCCTCTGTCCATGGGGATTTTCCAGGCAAAAATTTTGGAGTCGGTTGCCATGCCCTCCTCCAGGGGATATTCTCAACCCAGGAATTGAGACCAGGTCTCCCACATTCAGGCAGATTCTTTACTATTTGTGTTACCAGGGGACCTGTAATTTCCTTTCTTGATTTTTTTTTTTTTTCTGGTTGTAATATCAGGTTGCTAGGGGCTTCATTGAAAGACTTTGAGGGTATTCTTTCCTTTGCAATTTTTTTGTAAAAATTTCAGAAGCACAGCTGTTAAGTCTTCTCTGAATATTTGATAGAATTTGCCTGTGAAGCCATCTGATCCTCAACTTTTGTTTGTTGTGAGATTTTTAATCACAGATTTAATTTCTGTACTTATGATTTTTTTTTTTAATTCCTGATTCAGCCTTGGGAGATTGTACATTTCTAAAAATTTGTCCATTTCTTCCAGGTTGTGTATTTTATTGGATAATAGTTGCTTGTAGTAATCTCTTAGATTCCTTTATATTTGGGTCATATCTGTTGTAGCTTCTTTTCAATGTCTAATTTTATTGACTTGAGCTTCTCTTTTTTCTTGATGAGTCTAGTTAAAGGTGCATCAATTTTGTTTATATTTTCAAAGAAAAAGCTTTTTAGTTCAATTCAGCCCCTCAGTAATGTCCGACTCTTTTCAACTCCATGGACTGAAGCACACCAGGCTTCATAGTCCATCACCAACTCCCGGAGCTTGCTGAAACTCATGTTCATCGAGTTCATGAGATCCAACTATCTCACCCTCTGTCATCCCCTTCTCCTCCTGCCTTCAATCTTTACCAGCATCAGGGTGTTTTCCAATGAGTCAGCTCTTCACATCAGGTTACCAAAATATTGGAGCTTCATTTTCAGCATCAGTCCCTCCAACGAATATTCAGAACTGATTTCCTCTAATGAACCAGCTTTTAGTTTCACTTTTTTCTTTCTATTTTTGATCTCTTTATTTCTGCTCTGACCTTTATTTCTTTACTCCTACTAATTTTTCATTTTGTTCTTCTTTTCTAGTTGCTTCAGTTGTAAGGTTAGGCTGTCTATTTTAGTGATTGCTCTTCTTTCTTGACATATGAGTGCATTGCTATAATTTGCCTCTTAAGAACTGTTTTTGCTACATCCCAAAGGCTTTGGATCATTGTGCTTTCATTGCCATTTGTCTCTATGTATTTTTTTTTTAATTTCCTCTTGATTTCTTCAACAATCAATCAGTTGTTTGGTAGCTAAACAATTTTAGCCTCCATGTGCTTATTATACCTTTTACATTTTTTCATGTAGTTGATCTTCAAACTCATAGCATTGCATTCAGAAAATGTGGTTGATATGATTTTAATTACCTTAAATTTGCCAGGAATCAGTTTGTGGGCCAGTATGTGGTCAATCCTGGAGAATGTCCCATGAAATGCTCTTCAGTTTAGTTCAGTTCAGTTCAGTCACTCAGTCCTGTCCGAGTCTTTGTGACTCCATGAATCGCAGCATACCAGGCCTCCCTGTCCATCACCAACTCCTGGAGTTCACTCAAACTCATGTCCGTCGAGTCAGTGATGCCATCCAGCCATCCATCATCTGTCGTTCCCTTCTCCTCCTGCCTCCAATCCCTCCCAGCATCAGAGTCTTTTCCAATAAGTCAACTCTTTGCATGAGGTGACCAAAGTACTGGAGTTTCAGCTTCAGACTCAGTCCTTCCAAAGAAATCCCAGGGCTGATCTTCAGAATGGACTGGTTGGATCTCCTTGCAGTCCAAGGGACTCTCAAGAGTCTTCTCCAACACAACAGTCAAATGCATCAATTCTTCGGTGTTCAGCCTTCTTCACAGTCCAACTCTCACATCCATACATGACGACAGGAAAAACCATAGCCTTGACTAGACGGACCTTAGTCGGCAAAGTAATGTCTCTGCTTTTGAATATGCTATCTAGGTTGGTCATAACTTTTCTTCCAAGGAGTAAGCGTCTTTTAATTTCCTGGCTGCAATCACCATCTGCAGTGATTTTGAAGCCCAAAATAAATAAATAAATAAATAAATTCTGACACTGTTTCCACTGTTTCCCTATGTTTCCCATGAAGTGATGGGACCAGAATCCATGTTCTTCGTTTTCTGAGTGTTGAGCTTTAAGCCAACTTTTTCACTCTCCACTTTCACTTTCATCAAGAGGCTTTTTAGTTCCTCTTCACTTTCTGCCATAAGCGTGGTGTCATCTGCATATCTGAGGTTATTGACATTTCTCCCAGCAATCTTGATTCCAGCTTGTGTTTCTTCCAGTCCAGCATTTCTCATGATGTACTCATGAGAACTGAAAGAACATCAGTAGTGACTCAGAGCCTGCTTAGGGAAATAGTTCTTTGATTTGGATTCCCCACCAGCATAGGATCAGATAATGGCCCAGCCCTCATATCAGATCTGATACAACAAGTAAGTAAAGCCATCAATAGAAAATTACAAATTATATAAATATAATTACAAATTATATAATATAAAAGTTACACACTGCCTACCGGCCTCAGAGCTCTGAAATGGTAGAACAAACTAACCAGACACTAAAGGAGACACTTTCTAAATAGATTATAGAGGCTTACTGTTCTGGGTGAATTTACTTCCCATGGCCTTGCTCAAATACAGAATGAGCCCATGGTCCCAGGGCTACTCTCCCTATGAAATATATGGGAGGCTTCCTCTCATAATAAGACAAGTAACAACTGATATACTTCAGGTAAGAGGGGATGGAGTATCACAGCAGATAGAACAACTAGGTAAGGTAATTAATCAAGTATCTAGGTTTGTACAAGAAAAAAACACTGTTCCCCTTGGGGGAGCAAATACATGAGTTTATACCAGGGGACCAGGTATGCGTGAAAGACTGGAAACATGACACACTAGCCCCCTAATAGAAAGGTTCATCTACTGTTGTTTTCACCACCCCTACCGCAGTTAAAGTTGAAGACATTGCCCCTTGGATTCATCACATCAGAGTGAAGAAGGCATACCATGCTGACCTGGAAGATGCCAACTGGAATACCCAGAAGGACCCTACGGATCCATGGGAAACCAAGATCATTCTAAAGAAGAAGAAAAAATCGAGGTCCTGGACAAGCCCTCCCTAAGATGGAGCAGGGTAAACAATTGCTGCTACTCGGCCTCACCAATGCAATTCTGAGCCTGACTACTGTTCCTGCACAGGACAACGTCTTCATCTCATGGGCACATTCTTACGCAGTCTTCCACAACTCCTCCAACAGTTAGGTATGTTGGGCTGTGCCCCTGTTGGTAATGGATGGACTCCTGTGGTGGGTATCACCACTTCGTTATTGAGACTTTATACCACTGTGCTCCTTCTTGAAACAACAGAAAGGAACTTTCCTTTCTCTCACCAATCATAACCTTTCTTTGCTCTCCTGGTGTAAGAAAAAGCCATCAAAAGGCTGGGGACATAGGGTTACATTTAACATGAACACTAGTCTTACGGAGGTAACAAGGGCTTATACCTCATATACAAAAAATAAAAAGGAGAGGGGCTCCCTTAAAAAAGAGAGACAGGCCTCTTGGTACCTTGAATAATACTACCACCCCACTCCAGTACTCTTGCCTGGAAAATCCCATGGATGGGGAGCCTGGTAGGCTGCAGTCCATGGGGTCGCTAAGAGTCGGACACAACTGAGTGACTTGACTTTCACGTTTCACTTTCATGCATTGGAGAAGGAAATGGCAACCCACTCCAGTGTTCTTGCCTGGAGAATCCCAGGGACGGCAGAGCCAGGTGGGCTGCTGTCTATGGGGTCGCACAGAGTTGGACACGACTGAAGTGACTGAGCAGTCTAGGACAAATATTTCTGGATGACTTCTGAAAAAGGACAGTTTGTTACTCCTGCTGCTATTTGCTGAGAACAAAAAGAACACAAAGTTAGATTTGGAGACTGCCCCCTAGATCCCCCAAAATTAAAATATATGGGTTATTTGTCCCCTGGACAATGTAAACAAATCTTTGAAGTTACCTATCACTCCAGTTGGTCTGTTCAGTGGCCCACTTCAGACTGAAAATATAATCCTAAAATCTGTTGGGTAGCCCCCAACAGGACCCAGTGGCTCTGTGGGCTTAACTTATGGCTGTGGTTACCAGTTAGCTGGATAGGGCATTGCACACTATGATTTGCTTTCACCTATGACAGTATTAAGCCTAGTCTACACCAACCTCCAGTAAATCTGTCCTATCTGCATGCAAGATATGATCCGTGTTACAATGGTATGACTATCTTGCTGCCTTGTTTGTACCCTCTATAGAGACAACGGATATCATGGTTAAGGTACAGGCCTTAACTAACTGCATTAATAGGCCCTCTTAGACAGTACAAAAGCCATTCAAGCCTTGAACAAAGAACAAATTCAGATGAGGGAGGCAGTAATTCAAAATAAGATGATATTAGACATACAACAGCCTGGGGGGAGGGGGGCCTTGGGCCATAATTAAAATCGAATGTTGTGTGTACATCCCTGACCTATTTGAAAATGTATCTACTGCCTTGGAAGATATGCAAAATCAAGTGAAAGCCATATCTGATAAAAAAAAATTCCCTTTTGGACTTCGATCCTGTCCTGGGTAAAGAGAGACCGGTGGAAAACTATTGTTACTGTGTCATAATCATTCTAATCATAGTGGTTTGTGGACCTGGCTTTTTACAATGTCTTATAAATTTTGTAACCCAGAGGTTGATAGCGTTTTCTCATGTGGGTGGCCAGAGGACTAGGGCAATATATCTCAATGAATGGTGCTCATTACAGAAACTAAGAACATCAAGAGGGGGAATTAAAAAAGAATTCTTAGGGCTTGGACTCCATCTTAGGCCTGTTCATACTGATTATGCTCAGCCATCTTTCCAATGGACTCTGAATTTTGTGTTTAGTGCCTACGAAAACAACAGAAGGATAAGACCCCCTCCGGACAGGGGAACCTTGAAGAATTCATCTAGGTTACTCGTCGCCTAAGGGAAAACATACACTAATCGCCGCTTCCTCCAGACAGGCCATGAATTTTTCTGTACTTATCAGAGTGTAACCTCGGGCTTATTGATTATTGGCTAATTGGTTCACTATTTGAGCAAATGAACACATAGCACGTGAATGATGGGTTTATGGGGACTGTATTTTCCTTGGTTTATGTAAAGATAGGGTGAAAAAGAGAAGAATAATGGACCAAATTAGGCAACACCATGCAAAGATGGGCTCGATAAAGGACAGAACTGGTCTGGATCTAACAGAAGCAGAAGATATTAAGAAGAGGTAACAAGAATACACAGAAGAACAGTGCATAAAAGATCTTCACGACCAAGATAATCACGATGGTATGATCATTCACCTAGAGCCAGATCCTGGAATGCAAAATTAAGTGGGTCTTAGAAAGCATCATTATGAACAAAGCTAGTGGGGGTGATGGAATTGCAGTTGAGCTATTTCAAATCCTGAAAGATGATGCTGTGAAAGTGCTGCACTCAATTTGCCAGAAAATTTGGAAAACTCAGCAGTGGCCACAGGACTGGAAAAGGTCAGTTTTCATTCCAATCCCAAAGAAAGGCAATGCCAAGGAATGCTCAAACTACCACACAATTGCACTCATCTCACATGCTAGTAAAGTAATGCTCAAAATTCTCCAAGCCAGCTTCAGCTATACGTGAACCGTGAACTTCCTGATGTTCAAGCTGGTTTTAGAAAAGGCAGAGGAACCAGAGATCAAATTGCCAACATCCGCTGGATCATGGAAAAAGCAAGAGAGTTCCAGAAAAAAAACATATATTTCTGCTTTATTGACTATGCCAAAGCCTTGACTGTGTGAATCACTCTGAAAGAGATGGGAATACCACACCACCTGGCCTGCTTCTTGAGAAACCTATATGCAGGTCAGAAAGCAACAGTTAGAATTGGACATGGAACAACAGACTGGTTCCAAATAGGAAAAGGAGTAGTTCAAGGCTGTATATTGTCACCCTGCTTTTTAAATTATATGCAGAGTACATCCTGAAAAATGCTGGACTGGAAGAAACACAGAAATATCAATAACCTCAGATATGCAGATGACACCACCCTTATGGCAGAAAGTGAATAGGAAGTAAAAGGCCTCTTGATGAGAGTGAAAAAGTTGGCTTCAAGCTCACCATTCAGAAAATGAAATCATGGCATCCAGTCCCATCACTTCATGGGAAATAGATGGAGAAAGAGTGGAAGCAGTGTCAGACTTCATTTTTGGGGGGCTTGAAAATCACTGCAGATGGTGATTGCAGCCATGAAATTAAAAGACACTTATTCCTTGGAAGAAAAGTCATGACCAACCTAGATAGTATATTCAAAGGCAGAGACATTACTTTGTCAACAAAGGTCCATCTAGTCAAGGCTATTGTTTTTACAGTAGTCACGTATGGATGCAACAGTTGGACTGTCAAAAAGGCTGAGCACTGAAGAATTGATGCTTTTTGAACTGTGATGTTGGAGAATACCCTTGAGAGTCCCTTGGACTGCAAGGAGATCCAACCAGTCCATTCTAAAGGAGATCAGCCCTGGGTGTTCTTTGAAAGGAATGATGCTAAAGCTGAAACTCCAGTACTTTGGCCACCTCATGCAAAGAGCTGACTCATTGGAAAAGACTCTGATGCTGGGAGGGATTGGGGACAGGAGGAGAAGGGGACGCAGAGGATGAGATGGCTAGATGGCATTACCAACTCGATGGACATGAGTTTGAGTGAACTCCAGGAGATGGTGATGAACAGGGAGGCCTGGCATGCTGCGATTCATGAGATCACAAAGAGTCGAACATGACTGAGTGACTGAGCTGAGCTGAACTGAACTGAGTGCCAGCAAAGCTTTTAAAATTAACAGAAAAGAAAAGAAAGGTTCCTGTTGCATCTATTAACAGTCCTGATACAAAGCTTGATGAAAAAAATATTTAATAAATTTACCATAATGTGAATTATTTATATAATAAGCATACAATTGAGTAGTAATCAAAATAGTATTAGATTAACAACTAATAACTAATATATTCAAAGTCAAGAAACAGTTTCTGTTTATTAGTTATTTTCCCATTTGTTTACTCAAAACACATTTAATGAGTGCTGGACCTTTCCTCATGAACCTTAAATTTAAGTTGATCATAGGACAATTTTTAATAAAAAATGAAAGAATGAAATGAGCAAATTTCAGATAATCAGAGGTTCTGTGAAGGCCAAAGAATGTTAAAATTCACTAGAATAGAATTTCTGGTGTCAGGGCAATAAAATGTTAGTCAGTTGCTTTAGGTAAGTTGGTTAGATAGGCCTTTCAGAGGAAATGATGTTTGAACTGAGATCTTCATGACAGGGGGCCTCCTTTGTATATTTAGGGGGGAAATATCAAGCTGAAGGAATAGTTAATGTAAAAGTTTTTTGAAGGATGAATTTAGCAGTCTCAAAAGCCAAAAGATGTTTTTTTTTGTGACCCAAGCCCAATTAAGAAGAGGAATATGATTTCCATGTGAGATCAGAGGTAAAACAAGTCAGTTTGTACAGGACCTTGTAAACCATGATACATATTTGGATTTAATTTAATTTCAACAGAACACTCTGGGAGAAATTTGAGCAGAGAAGTAAAAAGATATTTTCCCATTATCTTCATTATTATATAATCTTTTTAAATTAATTCATTTATTTTAATTGGAGGAAAATTATTTTACATATTGTGATGGTTTTTGCCACACATTGACATGAATCAGCCATGGCTATAAATGTGTCCCCTTATCCTGAACACCACAACATCCCTCCCCACTCTCTCTCTGGGTTGTTCAAGAGCACTGGCTTTGGGTGCCCTGATTCATGCATCTAACTTGCACTGGTCATCTATTTTACATATGATAATATATATGTTTCAATGCTGTTTTCTCAAATCATGCCAACCTTGCCTTCCCCACTTACATCTGTGTCTTTTACTGCCCCTCATCATGTAGGATCATGATTACCATCTTTCTAAATGTGTGTGTGTGTGTGTGTGTGTGTGTGTGTCTTCAGTTCAGTTCAGTCGCACAGTCTTGTTTGACTCTTTGCTACCCCATGGACCGCAACATGCCAGGCCTCCCTGTCCATCAGCAACACCCAGAGTTTACCCAAAGTCATGTCCATTGAGTCAGTGATGTGATCCAACCATCTCATCCTCTGTGATCCCTTTCTACTCCCATCCTCAATTTTTCCCAGAATCAGGTCTTTTCAAATGAGTCCGCTCTTCAAATCATGTGGCCAAAGTATTGGAGTTTCAGCTTCAACATCATCCCTTCCAATGAACACCCAGGACTGATCTCATTTAGGATGGACTGATTGGATCTCCTTGCAGTCGAAGGGACTCTCAAGAGTCTTCTCCAGCACCACAGTTCAAAAGTATCTATTCTTCGGTACTCAGTTTTCTTTATAGGCCAACTCTCCCATCCGTCCATGACTACTGGATAAACGATAGCCTTGACTAGACGGAACTTCGTGGACAAAGTAATGTCTCTGCTTTTTAATATGCTGCATAGGTTGGTCATAAGTTTTCTTCCAATGAGTAAAAGTCTTTTAATTTCATGGCTGCAATCACCATCTGCAGTGATTTCAGAGCCCAGAAAAATAAAGTCAGCCACTGTTTCCACTGTTTCCCCATCTATTTGCCATGAAGTGATGGGACTGGATGCCATGGTCTTAGTTTTCTGAATGTTGAGCTTTAAGCCAGCTCTTAACTCTCCTCTTTAACTTTTATTAAGAGGCTTTTTAGTTCTTCACTTTCTGCCATAAGGGTGGTGTCATCTGTATATCTGAGCTTATTGATATTTGTCCAACATTCTTGATTCCAGCTTGTGCTTCTTCCAGCCCAGCATTTCTCATGATGTACTCTGTATGTAAGTTAAATAAGCAGGGTGACAATATACAGCCTTGACATACTCTTTTTCCTATTTGGAACCAGTTTGTTGTTCCATGTCCAGTTCTAACTGTTGCTTCCTGACCTGCATGAGGTTTCTCTAGAGGCAGGTCACGTGGTCTGGTATTCCCATCTCTTTCAGAATTTTCCACAGTTCATTGTGATCTACACAATCAAAGGCTTTGACATAGTCAGTAAAGCAGAAATATATGTATTTTCTGGAACTCTCTTGCTTTTTCAATGATCCAGTGCATGTTGGCAATTTGATCTCTGGTTCCTCTGCCTTTTCTAAAACCATATACAGTGTTTCTGTTTCCCTTTTTGACTTACTTCACTCTGTATAATATGCTCCAGTTTCATCCACATCATTATAAATGACTCAGATGTGTTCCTTTTTATAGCTGCATAACATTACATTGTGTATATCCATTCGTCTGCTGATGGCCATCAGGGTTGCTTCCATGTTCTAACTATTGTAAATAGTGCTGCAATGAGCATTGGTGCACTTGTGTCTCTTTCAGTTCTGACTTCCTCTGGGTGTATGCTTAGTAATGGGATTTCTGGGTCATATGGCATAGAGAGATTTCAGTTCAGTTCAGTTCAGTCACTCAGTCATGTCAGACTCCTTGTGACCCCATGAGTCGTAGCACACCAGGCCTCCTTGTCCATCAGCATCTCCCAGAGTTCACTCAAACTCACGTCCATCGAGTCAGTGATACCATCCAGCCATCTCATCCTCTGTCGTTCCCTTCTCCTTCTGCCCCCAATCCCTCCCAGCATCAGAGTCTTTTCCAATGAGTCAAATTCGCATGAGGTGGCCAAAGGACTGGAGTTTCACTTTAGCATCATTCCTTCCAAAGAACATCCAGGACTGATCTCCTTAAGAATGGACTGGTTGGATCTCCTTGCAGTCCAAGGGACTCTCAAGAGTCTTCTCCAACACCAAAGTTCAAAAGCATCAATTTTTTGGCACTCAGCTTTCTTCAAAGTCTAACATGACCACTGGAAAAACCATAGCCTTAACTAAACGGACCTTTGTTGGCAATGTCTCTGCTTTTCAATATGCTATCTAGGTTGGTCATAACTGCTCTTCCAAGGAGTAAGCATCTTTTAATTTCATGGCTGCAATCATTATCTGCAGTGATTTTGGAGCCCCCAAAAATAAAGTCTGACACTTTTTCCATTGTTTCCCCATCTATTTCCCATGAAATGATGGGACCAGATGCCATGATCTTCATTTTCTGATTGGTGAGCTTGAGGCCAACTTTTTCATTCTCCTCTTTCACTTTCTTCAAGATGTTTTTTTTTTAATTCCTCTTCACTTTCTGCCATAAAGGTGGTGTCATTTGCATATCTGAGGTTATTGATATTTCATTTATCTTTTTTTTATTACATTTATGTTAATGATCAAACTGGCTAAAGCTAGATTGAGAATGACAGTAGCAGAAGATGAGTGTCTCCCTGAGACTTTCATTCAGGTTATGTGTTGTCCAGAGCAGGGTTGGTAGCAGTGAAAGAAAAAAAAAAAGTTAAATCTGCAATGTTTGACATAGTTGACTAAATGTTGGAGAAACAAAATTAAAACAGATAATCATATACTTTTAAAGTTTATAGGCCATCTAAAATAACATAAGTACTGTGATTACTGCTATTATTAGAAGAATGCAATAATGGTTTTAAAATTTTGTGTTTAAGGACTGGTCTGTTAAAAGGCACAAATCTAAGTCCTGACATTTATTAAAAATGAGAACTCACTAATTAACCTACACTTCTCTGAGACCATTTTCTTAATTCTAAAGAAAAATACACAATTTAGTTCTTTTAATATGTTAATTCTCATTTTTACATCTAAATAATAAATACCAATCAAAATCAAAAGCTATTTTGTAGAAACTGACAGACTTACTCTGAAGATTATAGGAAAGGCAAAAGACCTTGAGTGAAAAACACAGCACTGAAGAAGAAAAAAGTGAGAGGGCTTCTACTTCAGAATGTCAAGTTTTGAGACAGAATTATATTAACCAAGACACTGTAGTAATGGTAATAGAATAGACACACAGATCATATGAACAGAATAGAGAACCCAGTAATAGACACACACATATAGTCAAGTTTGACAAGGGATCAAAGATGTTCAATGGATAATGGATAATCAATTTATTGCTAGGAAAATTGAATGTCAATATGCAAAATCCGTGGATAGATAAACCTACACATAGACCTTTTAATTTTCACAAAAAAAATACTAAAAAGAGATAGCAAACAAATATAAGATATAAAATTATAAAACATATAGACAATAATATGGAAGAAAATTATGGCATTGGAATTGCTGATGGGCTTTTTATATATAAAACATTAGTGTCATAAAAAATAAGTTGAAATTTATTGAAATTTTAAAAATTCTCTTCTTAAAAGGACACTATTAACAGAATGAAAGGGCAAACTACATACTAGGGGAAACGTGAAAAACATATTTAATAAATGACTTCTTTTTAAAATAGACAAATAACTGTTAAAGTTTTACAAAAATAGTTAAACTAGGCAAAGAAAACATGAACAGATATGTTATCAAAAAAGATACACTACTTTTATATAAGCATTTAAAAGATGATTAGCACTATCTGTTATTAGGGAATTTAAGATTAAAACCATAAGATAATACCATACATTTATTAAAACAGTAAACATCCCAAAGTTGACCAGTTGCAAATAAAAATACAGAAAAATCGAGACTTTCATTCATTGCTAGTAAGAATGCAAAATGCCACTTCTACTTTTGAACTTTCTATAGCATTGGCATATGATCCAACAATCAAACTCATAGATATTAACCCAGATGATTTGAAAACTAACATCCACACAAAAAGCTGCACATGTAGATCATGGCAGCTTTATTCATAATTTAAAAAAAGCAACAGTAAACAAACAACATATCCTTGAACAAGTAAATGGATAAACAATCAGGAACAGTCTTATAATAAAATTCTATTCATCAAAATAGGAATTATTAAGCAATGAAAAAATAATGAATTTTCTTAAATGTTTATTGCTAAGTGAAAGAAGTCAGTCTATAAAAACTTCATACTATATACATGAGTCCAATTGTATGATATTCTGGAAAAGGCAAAATTACAGTTATGCTATATTAGTTTCTTATGGCTGCCATAGCAAATAGACAAAATTGGTGGCTTAACACAATAGAAATTTATTATATCATAGTTCTGGAAACTGTACATCTGAAATAAAGGTTTTGGCAAGGTTATACTCTCTCCAAATATATTAGATTCCTTGCATTTTCCAACATCTGGAAGCATCTGGACCCAGACATTCCCTAGCTGGTAGACACATCACTCCTCCCTCTGCCTCAATGGTCACATGGGTTTTTCTTCTTCACTGTTTGTCTTCCTGCTGTTTGTTTCTTATAAGTTCATTTGTCATTGAATTAATACTCATGTGAGTCATTCAGGACATTCTCCAAATCTTTAACTTAATTACATTAGTAAAGACCATTTTTTGCAAATCCTGTTACATTCAATGCACTACAAATGGTAATGTTGCCACTAGCTTAGGGATGGGTAGACGATTGGATAGCTAAAACACAGGTGATTATTTTTACGGTTGTAAAATGACTATATGATATTGAAGTGTGGATACAAAACATATGTATTTGTTGAAGATCCATAAAACTTATACCACAAAGTGCATTCATGCGTGTTCAGTTGCTAAATTGTGCCAACTCTTTTCAATTCTGTGAACTGTAGCTCACTAGGCTCCTCTGTCCATGGGATTCTCCAGGCAAAAATGCTAGAGTGGGTTGCTATTTCCTCCTCCAGTGATCTTTGTGACCCAAGGATCAAACCCCAGGTCGCCTGCATTGACAGGTGGATTGTTTACCACTGACCACATGGGAAGCCTCACAAACAGTGAATCTTAATATATGAAAATTACAAATTATTTTGAAGGCTTAAGGATTTCTGGATTGAATGTAAAGTGTGATAAATCAATTGAACTATATTACTCATTCAGGAAATAATTAAAGGGATGGGGAAAATAATGCTGATCTAAGTAGCAGGAAATGAGTAGACTTTATAAGCTTAAAGGTATATGAAATTGTTCATATAACTGCATATTAGTTGATAGAATTATTCTCAATGAAGTTATGGGTTAGCAATTCTGATAGTACTACATACATAAACTGGAGTGGAACAATTATGTAAATAAGTTGTGGCCTGTGGGAGCCAGGATCCTCAATTTTAGAGTAAGACATTATACATCAGCAAGGGGAAGAGGTTAAATTGATCTACATGTTAATAGATTAGAGTTGGGGATTTCTTAAGCCATATTAGCTTAATATAAGTATAGATGGTTGCATACAGAAATATTTTTAAATATGACATATGTTAGTTAGTTAATACACATATATTTCCTTATCATGCCAGTTGAGAAGACATAGAAGCCATAACACTCTAGTAGGAATAGGCACACCTGGCACTCAGATCTTGATTTCTCAATTTATTCCCCAATAAAATTAACCACAGATCATTGGAATGATTGGCCAGTTTTTGGATTGGGTCAGAAAACACACAGGATGAGCCTAGAGCATCTAGTAGTGCCCAAAAGTAAGAAAAGCACTTAATAAACAAAAACAATACAAAATGATGAAGCCAACAACCAATGGGGGAGGGGGTGGGGTGGGGAAAAAACCCACAACGAGGGGAATATGGAATAATGGAGCCAGGAGTCTATGGAAAAAGCTCTCAATGACCAAATCAGAGAATATGTAAAAAATAAAATGCATGAAATTTCATTGTATTATAATCCAAAGTATAAAATAAATATTCTAGAGTCCACACTGATATAAATAAATGACTAAATAAATTAATATGTTAGGGAGAATAGGCAAATCTCCAATGCAGAAGAATTCAAATTAATTTATATACTCCACTGTCAAGAAGGTGTGACTTAGATATCCACTCTTGATGTAGATGATACACAATGACTTCCTTCCAAAGTGCAGTAGGCTATTTCCAAAATATGCAGTATGGGAAAACAAGTAAGTGTATAGTTGAAAGCTCTGACAAACATCACCTCAGCCAGGTGATTAAGGTTAATATCAACAGTTATGAGCCATATTAATAGTATGTATCCTTGATATGATGTGATGAAAATGGCACTTTAATTTTGTAGTCTTCCTCCCTTAAACAAATAAGTCTAACCTAGTAATGAGAGAAAACTAAGAAGATCTCAATCAAAAGACATTCTATAAAATATCCGACTAGTACTTTTCCCAACTGTTGAGATAATCAAAATCAAGGAAAATCTGGAGCATTTTTCATAGTTAAGAGAAGTCAAAAACATATGATGACTAAATTTAATGTGGAATTCTGGATGAGACTCTGGGACTGAAATGAACATCCAGTTCAGTTCAGTCATTCAGTCGTGTCTGACTCTTTGTGACCCCATGAATTGCAGCATGCCAGGCCTCCCTGCTGCTGCTGCTGCTGCTGCTGCTAAGTCGCTTCAGTCGTGTCCGACTCTGTGCGATCCCATAGACGGTAGCCGACCAGGCTCCCCCGTCCCTGGGATTCTCCAGGCAAGAACACTGGAGTGGGTTGCCATTTCCTTCTCCAATGCATGAAAGTGAGAAGTAAAAGTGAAGTCGCTCAGTCGTGTCCGACTCTTAGAGACCCCATGGACTGCAGCCTAGCAGGCTCCTCCGCCCATGGGATTTTCCAGGCAAGAGTACTGGAGTGGGGTGCCATTGCCTTCTCCGGCCAGGCCTCCCTGTCCATCACCAACTCCCCAAATTCACTCAAACTCACGTCCATCGAGTCATTGATGCCATCCAGCCATCTCATCCTCTATGGTCTTCTTCTCCTCCTGCCCCCAATCCCTCCCAGAATCACAGTCTTTTCCAATGAATCAACTCTTTGCATGAGGTGGCAAAGTACTGGAGTTTCAGCTTCAGCATCATTCCCTCCAAAGAAATCCCAGGGTTGATCTCCTTCAGAATGGACTGGTTGGATCTCCTTGCAGTCCAAGGGACTCTCAAGAGTCTTCTCCAACACTACAGTTCAAACGCATCAATTCTTTAGCGCTCAGCCTTCTTCACAGTCCAACTCTCATATCCATATGTGACTACTGGAAAAACCATAGCTTTGACTAGATAATGCTAATAAAATATTATTAATGCATGGATTTATCTAAGATAATGTATCAAAATAGGTTCATTAATTGGAACAAATACATACTTATGTAAGATACTGATAATAGTGGAAACTGGATATAAGTTATATGGGGACTCTCTTGTCTTCACAATTTTTCTTTAAGGTTAAAACTTTTAAATTTATTATTATTATTTTTTAATGTTTCTTAGCAACATGCTGGAAATATATGTAAGAAACCTAAAACATTAACTGTGAAAGAGTATTAACTCATTATATGAGTTAATATATTGTTTTTCAGGTTTCCCTGGTAACTCAGTGCCAGGGTCCAGCCCCGTGCGCTCAGCCTTCTTCACAGTCCAACTCTCATATCCATATGTGACTACTGGAAAAACCATAGCTTTGACTAGATAATGCTAATAAAATATTATTAATGCATGGATTTATCTAAGATAATGTATCAAAATAGGTTCATTAATTGGAACAAATACATACTTATGTAAGATACTGATAATAGTGGAAACTGGATATAAGTTATATGGGGACTCTCTTGTCTTCACAATTTTTCTTTAAGGTTAAAACTTTTAAATTTATTATTATTATTTTTTAATGTTTCTTAGCAACATGCTGGAAATATATGTAAGAAACCTAAAACATTAACTGTGAAAGAGTATTAACTCATTATATGAGTTAATATATTGTTTTTCAGGTTTCCCTGGTAACTCAGTGCCAGGGTCCAGCCCCGGTGGATCCAGGGATATTCAAAGCGGGGACAGAGCAGGCAGATAGGACAGGATAGGAGAGAACAGGATAACTCAGGATAAAATAGTATAGTAGGAAATTAGTGGAAGAAAAGGAGGCTGAATAACTTGATTTACGTGGAAAACCAATAAAACCTCGAGACAAGAGGCTTGCACCATCTATGTTAGGCCACCGGTGTCCGTTTGAATATCGGAGAGTGCCCCGCCCTGGGCTCTCTCTCTTATGGATCTTAGCAGCCGGGACAGGTAAGTAGACATGGCGAGCCTCCATGCCCCAGATGGGAATTCAGCCGAAAAAGGGGTGAAAAAGAAAAGAACAACATGGGGAAGCCCAGCGTCATCGGTGCAAGACTCCAAAAGGGAAGGGAAGTTTATTTTTCAAACTCAGCTTATATACCCCAAGTTGTACATAATGGAATATGCAGAGTTATGCAGGGGCAGCAGTCCTGACCCTCACTGAGACAAGGCTTTCTTTTTTGCATACCCTCCCGTTTACAAAAGTTCTCAGGTGGTTTACATTATCTTCTGGCCAAGAGGCCTGTTAACATTTTTATGGCTCTCTTCTGATGAGGTTTTGTTAACCAGAAGACTCATTTGTGTTAACCTTTCGAAAGTCTGAATGCCACTCTCAGAAAACACTAAATAAAAATACAGTAATTTGTAATAAAAGGAAGTACAGTGATTTATAGCAAAACAAAAGGTAATTTACTCAAAAATTTAGTATTGCTAACATCAAAACTACTATATATCCCTTTCCATATCGCATTTACATTGATTACATCTTCCTGGGTGCCTGATAGATAAAAAATAAGGAGGTCTGACAGCAATCATTGAGTTAACCGTGAAATCCTGTCACCAATGAATTTGAAAAGGCTCTGAAACTTTAAGATACTTTAAGGCTTTTGTGCCCCTCACAGTCGGGAAGTTGTGAGCAATTCACAAGCTTGTAGAAGGTCAGGGGAACTTGTTAGGCAGGATAGAGGGTTATCAAAGGGGAGTTGGGCTGAAACACTCCTTTCAAATGCAGAAGGGCAAAGCCCTGAATTAACTTTTTCAGAGAAAGTCAGAAAATAACGGGAAAATAGACAAATTCTTATTTTGGGGGGTACATATTCAGGAAAAACCAGGGAGAAATCCGATGACTCAAATTGCCCTGCCATCTGACTCTGCCACGTGACCCTTTCATGGGTGAGATTCCTCACTTTGGCTTCCGACAACTCAGCATTAAAGAATTTGCCTGCAATGCAAGAGACGCAGAAGACTCAGGTTCAGTCCCTGGGTTGGGAAGATCCCCTGGAAGAGGGCATGGCAACTCACCTCAGTATTCTTGCCTGGAGAATCCTATGGACTGAGGAGCCTGGCAGGCTACAGTCCATAGGGTCACAAAGAGTCAGACAGGACTGAAGCAACTGAGCAAGACCATGTTATTATTTTTAACATGTATGTTGAATAATATTTTGAATAATTAAACCATCCTCCAGAATATAATAACATTTAACATTACATGAGTGTCTGAATCTCCCACTTTGGCTGATATTATCTTTACCTTTCTTACTGTTGTCTTTTGAAATCCAAATTAGTTTTTCAAGGTCTAACAAAAAGCTATAAAGGCTTTTGCACTCACCTCCCAGAAAAATGCTGTCTTTCTTTCCTTTGCATTTATTAAGACAGTCATCTTATAAGAACACATCATACTTGGGCTGTGTATTTTTCTGTCCTTGAGAAAGTTTGAGTTTCTGAGACACTCTGAGATTCTTGGAGTCAGCTTAACACAGTGATTAGAAAATGGATACTCAATCAGAACCTGGAATTGAATTATTCCAGTTGCATGAACTTAGGCATTATTTAACCGTTCTGTGTCTCAGGTTTCTTATATATAAAATGGCTCTACCTACAATGATATTGTGATGAGTGAATGAGTTAATATGTATGAAACTCATAATATGTATGAAATGAATACATAATATATATGAGTTAATGTGTATGTATGAAAGTTAAGAAAAATCATGGTATATGGAATTAACTTTATAGATTATCTCTATTATTATTATCAATGCTATTGTTATCACCTGGCTTAAGTAAGCAATGGCTTATTAGACAGCTGTTGCTTTTCTAATAAAATTTAATAAATGCCATGGAGTAAAATGTAGCCAATTTATTGTTCTTTGTAAAACCATGATGTAACTTTACAGAATAAATTTAAGGAATCAAAAACTCCAAACCACATTCCCAACTCTACTGAAAGCTCAACGAATGCAGTAAAGAATTCATCTTTTGTTATAGTTGAATAGAGAATGGTAGATTCTAGTAAATAAACTAGACACATCTCTAGTGTTTAAAGAACATTGTTGTGAATTTGACAAATGTCTTTTACAAAAAGGGAAACCAGTTGCCTTTAGTAATGCAAAATGTTACTGAGACATTCTATAAACTTTAATATATAAACTTTTTTGTATCTCAAACTCATGATGTTATTTCTATAAGAATACCTGAAACACATTTAAATTTTTGGTCCCAGGACCTAGGAAATTCAGAAATGTAAATAATATTTGTGAAGCATTAGAATTACAAGTATATAGAAGTGTTTATTTTTATTTTAAGTGTATCATGGAGATTATCATAATAAAGCATGTCTGCATTTCCTAAAATCTTAGAAATAGTATCTCAAATGTATTTTAAGATTTAAAAATAAGCAATTTTCCTTATCTTTTAGCAATCTACCTTAGAAAGACCACCATGTATATAGCAGCTAACATAGGTAAACAAATCATATGAAATACTTTTATCCCAATTAAATAAATCCCTATAACACAGAAAATCAGGTAACTGTGACAAATATTTTTATATAATATATATGCATATATACATTTTATATATGATATAGAATATTAGACAAATAGCAATGACAGGCAGTGGATACAAAGGAGAAGACAGTAGCTCTTAACTGACATTGAGAGACTCAGTTTCCATGTTCACAGTTAGTGTAATCTCTTCTCTCATAATTACCAAGCTAGGATTACTCCTAATAGTAGTAACATACACACACAGCCAAAAACATACATGCACACACAGACATATATAGAGAAAAACAGATTCATTTTTATAACATCTTTCTTCTATAGAGCAAAAATTTTAAAAAAATGCTTTCATGAGAAATTAGTTTTTTTTTTTTTTTTCATTTATTGACATGTCTTCTTCTGGGTATTTCATATAAGTGAGAATATCTCTACAAGAAAATTATGAGAATTACTAGAACTATTGTATGTGAATATCCTTTGAAATGAAGTTATTGTTATAGATTGATTTTATTAAAGATTAAGAGAAAAAAATAGTTTTAAACATGGATATATTTCTTGTTTTGATGATTATAACCACACTGGAAAAACACATGGGAGACATGAGTCCTCTCTCTAGGTATTTGAGCACAGATACATTCACCTTCACACACACACACACACACACACCACACACGTATGCACAATTCATATAAACATCCAGCATGTCTATGGATCACCTAAAGCTGTGCATGAGTGCATACTCAGTCATGTCTGACTCTTTGTGGACCCATGGACTGTAGCCTGCCAAGCTCCTCTGTCCATGGGATTTCCCAGGCAAGAAAACTGCAGTGGGTTGCCATTTCCCCCTCCAGGGGACCTTCCCCATCCAGGGATTGAACCCATATCTCCTGAGTATCTTGCATTGGCAGGCAGATTCTTAACCACTGAGCCACCTAGGAAGCCCTTCACCTAAAGCTGTATAACCACCCAAAGACCAGCGATAAGAACTTTCATTGTAAAATATTTCATAAAACTTCTAGGGCAGTGGGATATCGATGATAAGCAATATGAATGTTGATTAGTGAAATTCTAGTAATAAGCAAGTGATCATCCTGGATTCAAATATCCACCAGGATGGACTTAGAAATTGAAGTCCTATTCAAAGGACAATATTCAGATGCAAAGTTTTATTGTGGGATCACAACCTGATTCAGTTTCAACCTTCAAATTGACTAGCATTTTTGTAAATTTTATGGGAAATACTATGCTTCTCTTGATTGCTATCTTTTCTTGGATATTAAAAATCCACACCTTCAGTTAACTTCCACATCTTCAGAAACATAAACAGTAAGCTCTTCACAAATTTCATTTTTTTGAAAATACAGTCTTTCAGCCTATAATTATTTCTCATGGGTGAATTTGCTGCCCTTTTGCTTCATTAGCATTTTTTCCCTCTGAAGTCATAAGTTGTAGACTGAAGTTTCTCATGTTGATTCTTGCAGTGTGTAATATGGAACACAGTAGAAATCACTTAAAGATTTATAAAGTCTTTTAGAGTATTTTACCCTCTGATTAGATTTGTACATATCCACATTCTGATTGTCCCAAATGAAATTAGCTTTTTCTGCCAAATGCATCTTGACAGTGTTCAGACAGAAACTGCAGCAGTTACAGATTATTAGCAATAAATTAATTTACACCATATTGTATTCTATGCTACATGAAGAATGAACACTATTTATCCATGCAATACAAGAAATAATCTAAGGAATTTCTGCAAAAGAGAATCAGGTCGTTATTTGTTGAAATGAACAAGACATTAAGATGTACAACACATCTATTAATCAACGAAAAATTATTTCTAATTTTACCTTCATAACTTTAAGATATTTTCTACCAAAGCAAAAGCCAAGCATGAACTAATCAGTTCTTACAAGTTCACATTAATGGTAAAAAAGATATTCTGATATTTCAGAAACTGTATACTGATCTTTAAAAGGTTCTATAAGGATACATAATACTTAAATTAAATAATGAAACCTCATGTTAAGCCAATAGGCACCTTCTTCATTTTCTATTTGATATAGATATGTCTGATAAACAATCAAAGCTGATCAAACACTTTTGGTTAAAATATTTTTAGTTAAGTTTGCTGATTATCTTTTTAGTAGGAAAAAATAATTGATTAGGATTAGAAAGTATTGTGTTCTTATAATAACTGAACAATAGATACTTATCTCTGTTTCAAAAAAACTATATGCTTAAACAGTGAGAGCCAAATTTGGTACCCATATAAGGAGACATGATGAAAAGTTGAAGCGTAAATAGACAATAAACTTATAAAATCATACAAACTCATCAGGATCCAACATAACACAAATTATTCCAACTAACAAATGCCCCTTTAACCTACAAAATTGGAAAACAAAAATAAAAGTCTAAATAATAGGTTACTGGGCTTCCCAGGGGCTCAGTGGTAAAGATCCACCTGCAAATGTGGGAGATGTGGGTTTGATCCCTGGGTCAGGAAGATATCCTGGAGAAGTATCCTTGTCTGCAAAGTCCTATGTACAGAGGAGCCTGGCAAGCTACAGTCCATGGAGTCACGAAAGAATCAGACATGACTGTGTGACTAAAACACAACGGTAGTATATCCATTGAATTTTTGCTCTTATCTTTCCAGAAGATTTGAGAAAACCTGTGAAACTAAAAACTTATTTAACAATATTTAAATACAACTTTTCTATGTGAATATAATTGTAAATATGTTAGTGAACCCTTTTGCTATAAAAATAGGTCCCTTTCAGTGATTTATATGATCTTGAAAAGAAACTAATGTTAACTTGGAATAGTCTCACTTAGAGGTAAATAAGTTAATAAGACAGAAAAGAAACAAAAACAGACAGCAAAAATTAGGACAAAAGCTTTTTATTTTCCCCCCTACCAAATCCTTAATAAATTCATGAATGTCAAGGAAACCTAATGAACTAAAGAGAAAGAATTAATGTGAAAGTAAGAGAAAGAATTAATGTGAAATTAAGAGAAAGAGCAAACAAAAGGGAAGAGGAGAGTAAAAGTGACTGAGAAGGAGACAGAGTGACAGAAACAGCAACAGAGATGGAGAAACAAAGCACAAAAGAGAAACAGAAGATACAGCTGACCAACGTCAGGATTAAATAAAGAAGAAAACAAACAAACAAAGATGAGAGGATTTTATGTCAAATTTAAACATAAACAAATAAATATCTGGAAATATTTTTGACTACTATCAGTTCAGTTCAGTCGCTCAGTCGTGTCCGACTCTTCATGACCTCATGAATGGCAGCACTCCAAGCCTCCCTGTCCATCACCAACTCCCAGAGTTTACCCAAACTCATGTCCATCGAATTGGTGATGCCATCCAGGCATCTCATCCTCTGTCGTTCCCTTCTCTTCCTGCCCCCAATCCCTCCCAGCATCAGGGTCTTTTCCAATGAGTCAACTCTTCAGGTGATGTGGCCAAAATATTAGACTTTCAGCTTCAGTATCAGTCCTTCCAATGAACACCCAGAACTAATTTCCTTTAGGATGGACTGGTTGGACATCCTTGCAGTCCAAGGGACTCTCAAGAGTCTTTAACACCACACTTTAAAAGCATCAATTCTTCGGTGCTCAGCTTTCTTCACAGTCCAACTCACATCCATCATGACCACTGGAAAAACCATATATAGCTTAACCAAATATATGTTAAAAAATGTACCTTAGCAAAATGGCGGGGGTAGAGAGGGTGTGAGGCGGGAGGGGGGAGGTGGGGGTCGGGATTGGGAGATCATGTACACTCGTGGCTGATCCATGTCGATGTGTAGCAAAACAAATACAGTATTGTAAAGCAAAACAAACTAAAAAAATAAAAATTTTAAAAATAATAATATTAAAAAATAAAAAAATAAAAACGTAAAAAAAAAAAATAAAAAAAAAATGTACTTGGGGAGGGGGGGGGGGGGGGGGGGGGGATACGAAGATACAGCTTACAAAAATTGACACTACAGGAATTAGAAAATCTTTTCCTTTTTTAATTAACTAATGTCCATATTTATTCATATTTTCTTAGTTTTCCCCAAATGTCTTTTGTCTGTGTCAAGGACCCAGCCTAGATATCACTTTATATTTAATTGTCGTATCTCATCAGGCTCTTCTCAGCTGTGAGAGTTTCTTAGACTTTTCTTATTTTCAGTGACCTTCCTGGTTTTGTAGAAAATCCCTCAAATGGGACTTGTCTGATTTTTTTTTTCTCATGAGTTTTAAAAATTGGAGTATAATTATTTTACAATGTGGTATTAGTTTCTGCTTTACAACAATGTGACTCAACTATACACCCACATATATCCCCTCCCTCTTGATCTCAGACCTGATCTCACCCTTCTAGGTCATCACAGAGCACTGAGCTGAACTTCTTGTGCTATACAGCAGCTACAATTTAGCTATCAATTTCACACATATTAGAATATATATATGTCAATGCTACTCTCAATATGTTCCACTCTCTCCTTCCCCCACTGTGTCCAGAAGTCTATTGTCTACATCTATGTCTCTATAAATAGGTTCATCAGTACCATTTTCCTAGATTATATGTGTGTATGTGCTAATATGAGTTTTTTTTTTTTTTCTTCTCTCTCTCTTTCTAACTTACTTCACTCTGTATGACAGACTCCAGGTTCATCCACATCACTACAAAGGACCCAACTTGATAACTTTTTATCACTGAGTAATATTACATTGTATACATGTACCACATTTTTATCCATTAATCTTTTGATGGACATCTAGGTTGCTAGCATGTCCTGGAAGCAACTAGTGCTGCAATAGTGTTGCAATGAACTTGGAGTAAATGCGTCATTTTGAATTATGGTTCTCTCTGGGGATATGAAATTAAAATATACTTACTCCTTGGAAGAAAAGTTATGACCAACCTAGATAGCATATTCAAAAGCAGAGACATTACTTTGCCGACTAAGGTCCATCTAGTCAAGGCTATGATTTTTCCAGTAGTCACATATGGATGTGAGAGTTGGACTGTGAAGAAGGCTGAGCGCAGAAGAATTGATGCTTTTGAACTGTGCTGTTGGAGAAGACTCTTGAGAATCCCTTGGACTACAAGGAGATCCAACCAGTCCATTTTGAAGGAGATCAGCCGATTAGCCCTGGAATTTCTTTAGAGGGAATAATGCTGAAGCTGAAACTCCAGTACTTTGGCCACCTCATGCGAAGAGTTGACTCATTGGAAAAGACTCTGATGCTGGGAGGGATTAGGGGGCAGGAAGAGAAGGGGACAACAGAGGATGAGATGGCTGGATGGCTTCAGTGACTCGATGGATGTGAGTCTGAGTGAACTCAGGGAGTTGGTGATGGACGGGGAGGCCTGTTGTGCTGTATTCATGGGGTCGCAAAGAGTCGGACACGACTGAGCAACTGAACTGAACTGAACTGGGTATATCCCAGTTGCAGAGTCATATGGTAGTTTTATTTTTAGTTTTTTTAAGGAACCCACATACTGTTCTTAATAGTAGTTGTATCAATTTACATTCCATCAAAAGTGAGGATTCACTTTTCTCCACATTCACTTCAGTATTTACAATTTGTAGAGTTTTTGATAATTGTCATTCTGACTGATGTGACGTGATACTTCATTGTAGTCTTTATGTGCACTTCTCTAGTAATGACTGATGCTGGACATATTTTTCACGTGTTTGTTGGCCATCTGTACAGCCTCTTTGGTGGAATGTCTATTTAGGTGTTCTGACCACTTTTTGATTGAATTATTTTTCTGATATTGAGCTGCATGAGCTGCTTTTATATTTTGGAGATTAATATTGTGTTGATTGATTTGTCTGCAAATATTTTCTTCCATTCTGAAGATTGTCTTTTCATCTTGTCTATGGATTCTTATGCTGTGCAAATGCATTTAAATTTCATCAGGTCCCATTTGTATTTTTGTTTTTATTTTCTAGGAGGCAGATAAAAAGATATCTTGCAATGATTTATGTCAGAGTTTTCTACCTATATTTTCCTCTAACAGTTTTATAGTATACAGCCTTATGCTTATCTTTAATCCATTTTGAGTTTATTTTTTAACATAGTATTATGAAGTGATATAATTTAGTTTTCCCAGCATCATTTATTGAAGAGACTGTCTTTATTCTTTCCTCATTTGTCATGGATTAAGTGACCATAGGTGCATGGATTTATCTCTGGGTTTTCTGCCATTTTCCATTGGTCTATATTTCTGTTTATGTTACAGTACCAAAATGTTTTAATTAAAGTAGCTTTGTAGTATAGTTTGAAGTCAAGGAGCCTGATTTCCCCAGCTCTATTTTTCTTTCTCAAGATTGCTTTGGCAATCTGCGTCTTTTTTGCTTCCATACAAATTGAATTTTGTTTTTCTGATTCTGGGAAAAATGACATTGATAATTTGATAGAGGTTGCATTGACTCTGTAGACTGCTTTGGGTAGTACAGGCATTTTGACAATATCAGTTCTTTCAAGCCAAGAACATGGTATATCTCTCCATCTCTTTGTGTCATATTTCAGATCTTCCATTGGTACCTTATAGTTTTCTTAGTACAGTTGTGTTTTTTCCTTAGGCAAAATTATTCCTAGTTATCTTATACTGTTTAATGCATTGTTAAATGGGATTTTTTTCCTTTAATTTCTCTTTCCAATCTTTCATTGTTAGTATCTAGGAATGTAAGAGGTTTTTGTGTATTGTTTTTGTATCCTGCAACTTTACCGAGTTCATTAATGAGCTCTAGGAGCTTTCTGGTAACACCTTTGGGATTTCCAATATATAGTATCTTGTCATCTCCAAACACAGTGACAATTTTACTTCTTCTTTTCCAATTTATTTATAATGTTCTCTAATTTGCATGGCTAAGACTTCCAAAACAATGTTGAATCAGACTGACAAGAGTAAACCTACTTCTCTTTTTGCTGAACTTAGAGGAAATGCTTTCAACTCTTCACCATTAAACAATATTGTCTATAGTTTTGTCATATGTGCCCTTTCTTAGGTTGAGGTGAGTTCCCTCTGTGCCCACTATCTGGAGAGTTTTTATCATAAATGGATGTCAAATTTTATCAAAAGATTTTTTCCCCCACATCTATTGAGATGATCATATGCTTTTGATTCTTCAGTTTGATAATGTGGTGTGTCACATTGTATATATTGCATATATTTGCATATGTTGAACAATAGGGGCTTCTCTAATGGTTCAGAGGATAAAAAAGTCTGCCTGCAACTACAGAGACACAAGAGATGCAGGTTTGATCCCTGGTAGGGAAGATCTCCTGAGGAAGGAAATATCAAACAACTCTGGTATTCTTGCCTGAAAAATCCCATGAACAGAGGATTTTTATTTTCTACAGTCCATGAGGTCGCAAAGAGTTGAACATGACTGAGCCACTGAACATGACATTGGAAAATCATGGCATCTCTGGAAGAGACTCCACTTGATTATGGTCTGTGTTCCTTTAAATGTGTTGTTGGATTTGGGTTGCTGGCATTTAGTTTAGAATTTTTGTGTCTATGTTTGACACAGTAATATTGGCCTGTAATTTTTTTTTTTTTTGTAATCAGATCAGATTAGTTGCTCAGTCATGTCTGACCTTTTGTGACCCCATGAATCGGAGCACAACAGGCCTCCCTGTCCATCACCAACTCCCGGAGTTCATTTAGACTTATGTCCATCGAGTCAGTGATGCCATCCAGCCATCTCATCCTCTGTCATCCCCTTTTCCTCCTTCCCCCAATCCCTCCCAGCATCAGAGTCTTTTCCAATGAGTTAACTGTTCGCATGAGGTGGCAAAAGTTTTGGAGTTTCAGCTTTAGAATCATTCCTTCCAAAGAACACCCAGGGCTGATCTCCTTTAGAATGGACTGGTTGGATCTCTTCTCAGGCCAAAGGACTCTCAAGAGTCTTCTCCAACATCACAGTTCAAAAGCATCAATTCTTCAGCGCTCAGCCTTCTTCACAGTCCAACTCTCACATTCATCATGACCACTGGAAAAACCATAGCCTTGACTTGAAGGACCTTTGTTGGCAAAGTAATGTCTCTGCTTTTCAATATGTTATCTAAGTTGGTCATAACTTTTCTTCCAAGGAGTATGTGTCTTTTAATTTCATGGCTGCCGTCACCATCTGCAATGATTTTGGAGCCCCTCAAAATAAAGTCTGGTACTGTTTCCCCATCTATTTCCCATGAAGTGATGGGACCAAATGCCATGATCTTCGTTTTCTGAATGTTGAGCTTTAAGCCAACATTTTTACTCTCCTCTTTCGTTCTCAAGTGGCTTTTTTTGTAATATCATAGTCTTATTTCAGTATCAAGGTGATGGTGGCCTTTATTTTTGGAGGGGTTTCAGAAGGGTAGTTGTTAACTCTTCTTGGTGAAACCATCTGGTTCCAACAGTGAAACCATCTGGTTCTGGACTTTTGTTTGCAAAATTTATAAAATACAGTTTCAATTCCATTATTTGTAGTTTGTCTATTAATATATTCTATTTTTTATGGTTCTGGCTTGAGAGATTGTACCTTTCTATGACTTTGTCCATTTTAGTTTGCCCATTTTATTCATATATAGTTGCTTGTAGCAGTCTCATGATCCTTTATATTTTTGTGGTGTCCATTGTAATGCTTTTTTTTTTTCCTTCTAATGTTATTGATTTGAACCCTCACCTTTTTCTGGATAAGTGTAGCTATAGCTTTTTCAAATTTACCTTTTCAAAGAACGAGTTTTTACTTATATTGCTCTTTGCTCTTATTTTAATCATGTCTGTTTCATTTGTTTCTGCTCTAATCTTTGTCTTTTCTTTCCTTTCCTTCTCTGGCTTTAAGGTTTGTTTGTTCTTCTTTCTCTAGTTGCTTTAGGTGTAATTTTAGGTTGTTAATTTGAGAATTTTCTTTTTCTCCTGAATTAAAACCTTATTGCTATAGCTTTTCCTCTTAGAACTGTTTTTTTCAGTATCCCATAGGTTTTTGATCACAATGTTTATGTTGTCATTTGTCTCTACATATTTTTTTTAAATTTTCACTTTGATTTCTTCAGTGACCTGTAGTTTTTTTTTCTCTCTTTTAGTTACATATTGCTTAGAATACCAGTATTTATATTATTTATAGCTCCTTTTTCCTGTAATTGATTTCTTATCTCATAGCATGATGGGCAGAAAATATACTTTATATGATTTCAATTCACCAAAGCTAATGTGACCCAAGATGTGATCTTTCCTGGAGAATGTTTCATGTGCACTTACAAGCATATTCTGCTGCTTTTGGATGGAATATCCTATGACTATCAACTATATCTATCTGGTAAGGTGTCATTTAAAGCTTGTGTTTTCTTATTCACTTTCTTTCTGGATGATCTACCCATTGGTATAAGTGAGGTGTTAAATCCTTCTAATTGTATTGTGTTACTGTGGATTTTCCCTTTATGTCTGTTAGCATTTGCCTTATATATTGAAAGCTTCTATGTTGGGTGCATACATATGTCTTATTGTTCATAATTCTGCTTGGCTTGGTATTGGTCCCTTGGTCATTATGTAGTGTACTTCTTTATCTCTTTCTCTTTCTCTTTCTCTCTCTCTCTCTCTTTTTTTTTCTTTTTAGTTTGTAGTAACTTTATTTTTTAATACAAATTTATTTATTTTAACTTTTATCTCATAACAGCCTTTGAAGTCAATTTTATTTAATAAGAATGTTGTTACTCCAGGTTTCTTTTTATTTTTATTTGCATGGAATAACTTTTTTCCATTTCCTTACTTTCACTCTGTGTACGTTCCTAGATCTGAAGTGAATCTGTTATAGGCAGCATATATGAGTCTCAATTTTGCATTAATTCAGGCACTCTGGTCTTTTAGTTGGAATGTTTAATCAATTTATATTTAAGCTAATTTTTTATATGCATGTTCCTATTGTCCTTCTCTTAATTGTTTTGGGTTTGTTTTTGTAGGTCATTTTTCTTTTCTTTTCTTTTCTTTTCTTTCCCGCCCTCTTGTGATTTTATGACTATCTTTAGCATTGCTTTTAGGTTGCTTTCCTTTTTTGAGTAGCTGTAATAAGTTTTTGGCTTGCATTTTCTACAAGTTTATGACTTAGCAACCTATCTATGCACAAGGTACTTTAAGTTGCTGGTCTGTTAATTTAAAATGAAATTCCTTTCCCCAGCATTTGCACTCTCCTCTTCTCATGTTTTTCAGTCTTGATGTCATGCTTGTGTATGGATGGTTTCTTGCTTTTGCAGTATGTTTGTTTTAACCAGTGAGCTTTCCAGTTTGTGACTTTGTGCTTCTATTGTGCATTCTTTTTCATCCCTCTGACAAGAGAAGTTCCTTTACTATTTGCTATAAGAGTAGTTTGGTGGTGCTGTGTTATCTTAGATTTTGCTTCTGTATAAAGCTGGTAATTTCTCCACTTAATCTGTGAGAGCCTTGCTGCATAGAATATCCTTGAGGGTTTTTTTTTTTTCTTAATTAATTTATTTATTTAATTGGGGGCTAATTACTTTACACTATTGTGGTTTTTACCATACATTGACATAAATCAGACACAGGTGTACATATGTCCCCATACCCTGAACACCCCTTCCCCCTCCCTCCCCATTCCATCCCCCTGGGTTGTCCCAGTGCACCTATTTTGAGTGGCCTGTTTCATGCATCAAACTTGGACTGGCCATCTGTTTCACATATGGTAATATATATGTCTCAATGCTATTCTCTCAAATCAACCAACCCTTGGCTTCTCCCACAGAGTCCAAAAGTCTGTTCTTTATACCTGTGTCTCCTTTTCTGTCTCACATATAGGATTGTGGCTACCATCTTTCTAAACTTCATATACATGCCTTAATTTACTGTATTGGTGTTTCTCTTTCTGACATACTTCACTCTGTATAATAAGCTCCAGTTTCATCCAGTTCATTAGAACTGACTCAAATGTGCTTTTTTTTTTGTAGTTCAGTGATATTTCATGACTGGAAAAGACTCTTGAGTCCCTTGGACAGCAAGAAGATCCAACCTGTACATTCTAAAAGTAATCAGTCTTGAATATCCTTTGGAAGGACTGATGCTGAAGCTGAACTCTAATATTTGGCCAACTAATGCGAACAACAGACTTATCTGAAAAGACCCTGATGCTTGAAAAGATTGAAGGTGGGAGGAGAAGGGGATGACAGAGAATGAAATGGTCAGATGGCATCACCAGCACAATGGACATTAGTTTGAGTAGGCTCTGGGAGTTGGTGATGGACAGGGAAGCCTGGAACGCTGCAGTCCATGGAGTGGCAGAGTCAGACACGAATGAACGACTGAACTGAAGTGAATATTCCATTTTATATATGTACCACAACTTCCTTATCCATTTATCTGCCAGTGGACATCTATGCTGCTTCCATGTCTTAGCTATTGCAACCAGTGCTTCAGTGAACACGGAGTACATGTGTCTCTTTCAATTATCATTTTCTTGGTGTATATGCCCAGCAGTGGGATTGCTGGTTTGTATGGCAGTCCTATTTCAGTTTTTTTTTTAAGGAATCTTCACACTATTCTCCATAGTGGCTGTACTAGTTTACATTCCCACTAACAGTGTAAGAGGGTTCCCTTTTCTCCACACCCTGTCCAGCATTTATTGTTTGTAGACATTTTGATGACAGCCATTCTGACTGGCATGAAATGGTACATAATCGTGGTTTTGATTTGCATTTCTCTGACAATGGGCATCTTTTCATGTTTGTTAGATATCTATATGTATTATTTGGAGAAATATCTGTTAAGTTCTTTGGCCCAATTTTTGATTGGGTTGTTTATTTTTCTGGTAATGAGCTGCATGGGCTGCTTGTATATTTTGGAGATGAATTCTTTGTCAGTTGTTACATTTCTTATTGCTATTATTTTCTCCCTTTCTGAAGGCTACCTTTTCACTTTGTTTATAGTTTCTTTTATTGTGAAAAACCTTTAAAGTTTAATTAGGACCCATTAGCTTATTTTTGTTTTTATTTCCATTACTCCGGGAGGTGAGTCATAGAAGATCTTTCTGTGATTTATGTCAGAGTGTTCTGCCTATGTTTTTCTCTAAGAATTTCATAGTTTCTGGTCTAACATTTAGAAATATAATCCATTTTGAGTTTACTTTTGTGTATGGTGTTAGAAAGTGTTATAGTTTCATTCATTTAAAGGTTGTTGGTCAGTTTTCCCAGCACCACTTTTTAAAGAGATTGTCTTTGCTCCATATAGTTTTGCCTTCTTTGTCAAAGATAAGGTGTCCATGGGTGTCTGGATTTATCTCTGGGCTATCTATTTGTTTCACTGATCTATATTTCTGTCTTTATGACAATACCATACTGTCTTGATGACTGTAGCTTTGTAGTATAATCTGAAGTCATGCAGATTGATTCCTCCAGTTCTATTCTTCTTTCTAGAGATTGCTTTGCCTAGTCAAGGTTTTTTATGTTTCCATACAAATTCTTAAATTATTTATTTTAGTTTTGTGAAAAATACTGTTGGTAGCTTGATATGGATTGCATTGAATCTATAGATTCTTGGGTAGTATAATCATGCACACTATATATTCTTCCAGTTCACAAACATGGTATATTTTTCCAACTATTTATGTAACCTTTGATTTCTTTCATCAGTGTGTTAAAATATTCTATATATAGATCTTTTGTTCCTTTAGGTAAATTTATCCCTAAGTATTTTATTATTTTCATTGCAATGGTAAATGAGGTTGTTTCCTTAATTTCTCTTTCTGTTTTCTCATTGTTAGTGCACAGGAATGCAACGGATTTCTATGCATTAATTTTATACCCTGCAACTTTACTATATTCATTGATTGGCTCTAGTAATTTTTGAGTGATGTCTTTAGGGTTTTCAATGTAATGCATCATGTCATCTGCAAACAGTGAGAGTTTATTTCTTCTTTTCCAATATGGATTTCTTTTATTTCTTTTTCTTCTCTTATTGCCTTGGCTGGGACTGCCAAGACTATGATGAATAATAGTGGTGAGAGTGGGCACCCTTGTCTTGTTCCTGGTTTTAGAGAAAATACTTTCAATTTTTCACCATTAAGGATAATGTTTGCTGTGTGTTTGTCATATATGGCCTTTATTATATCCAGGCATGTTCCTTCTCTGACTGCTTTCTGGAGAGTTTTTATCATAAATGGGTGTTGAGTTTTGTTAAAGGCTTTTTCTACATCTATTGAGATAATCATATGGTTTTTATCTTTCAATTTGTTAATATGGTGCATCAATCATTTTATTTGGTTTTTGAAAATTGAAGAATACTTGCATCACGGGGGTAAAGCCCACTTGGTCATGATGTATGATCTTATTTATATGTTGTTGGATTCTGTTTGCTAGAATTTTGTTGAGGATTTTTGCATCTATGTTCATCAGTGATATTGGCCTGTAGTTTTCTTTTCTTTTATTTTTTATCCAGTTTTGTCTGCTTTTGATACTAGGGTGATAGTGGACTCAGAATGAGTTTGGGAGTTTACCTGCCTCTACTATTTTCTGGAAGATTTGGTGTAGAATAGGTGTTAGTTCTACTCTAAATTTTGGTAGAATTCACCTGTGAAGCCATCTGGTCTTGAGGTTTTGTTTGTTGGGAGATTTTTCATTCCAGTTTTGATTTCCATGCTTTTGATGGGCCTGTTAAGATTCTATTTTTTCCTGGGTAAGTTTTGGAAGCTTATACTTTTCTAAGAGTTTATTCATTGCTTCCAAGTTATCCTTTTTATTGCCAAACAATTGCTCATAGTAGTCTCTTAGTATTTTTTGTATTTCTGTGTTGTCTGTTGTGAGTTCTACTTTTTCATTTCTAATTTTATTGATTTGATTCTTCTCTCTTTTTTTCTTGATAAGTCTCATTAATGGTTTTCCTATATTATTCATCTTCTCAAAGAACCAGTTTTTAGTATTTTGATGTTTTTCTATACTCTCCTTCATTTATTTTCCATTTATTTCTGCTCTGATTTTTATGAATTATTTCCTTATATTAACTTTCTGTTCACTTCAGTTCAGTCACTCAGTCATGTCCGATTCTTTGCAACCACATAGACTGCAGCATGCCAGGCCTCTCTATCCATCACCAACTCCCAAAGTTTATCCAAACTCATGTCCATTGAGTTGGTGATGCCATATGACCATCTCATCCTCTGTCATCCCCTTCTCCTTCCTTCAATCTTTCCCAGCATCGGGGTTTGTTCAAATGAGTCAGTTCTTCACATCAGGTGGCCAAAGTATTGGAGTTTCAGCTTCAACATTGTCCTTCAAATGGACACCTGGGACTGACCTCCTTTAGGATGCACTGGTTGGATCTCCTTGCAGTCCAAGGGACTATCAAGAATCTTCTCCAACACCACAGTTCTAAAGCATCAGTTCTTCGGTGCTCAGCTTTCTTTATAATCCAACTCTCACATCCACACATGACGACTAACTTTGGGGTTCTTCTTTTCTTCTTTTCCTAACTGCTTTATGTATAAAGATAGTCTTTTTTTTTTCTCTCTTATTTCTTGAAGTATGCTTTTATTGATATTCACTTTCCTCTTAGCACTGCTTATACTGAATCCAATAAGTTTTGGTTGTTGTATTTTCATTTTCATTTATTTCTATGCATATTTTTATTTCCTCTTTGTTTTCTTCCATGATCTGCTGGTTATTCAAAAGTGTGTTGTTTAGCCTTCCTATGTTTGTATTTTTGATACTTTTTCTTTTCTTTTTTGTTGTTGACATCTAATCTTACCACAATGTGATTAGAAAAGGTGATTGAAATGATTTCATTTTTTTTTAATTTTTTTAATTTACAAAGGCTAGATTTATGGCCCAGGTTGTTATCTATCCTGTAGAATGTTCTGTGTGCACTTGAGAAAAAGATAAATTCCATTTGTTAGCATGAAATGTCATATATATATATATATATATATATATATATATAAATATATAAATATATATAGTCTAACTGGTCCATTGTATCATTTAAAGTTTGTATTTCCTTCCTAATTTCCTGTTTGACTGATCTATCCAAAGATGTGATTGAAGTATTAAAGTCCCCCACTATTACTGTATTATTGTTACTTTATCCTTTCATACTTGTTACCATTTACCTTACATATTGAGGTGCTCCTATGTTGGGTGCATATATATTTATACTTCTTGGGTTGATCCTTTGATCATTATGTAGTGTCCTTCTTTGTCTCTCATCACAGTCTTTATTTCAAAATCAACTTTATGTGATATGAGTATTGCTACTCCTGCTTTCTTTTGGTCCCCATTTTCATGAAATATCTTTCTCCAGCTCTTCACTTTCAGTCTATGTTTAAGGAGGGTCTATTGTAGACAGTATATATAGAGTTCTTCTTATTATTTTTTAAAATCCATTCAGCCAGTCTTTATCTTTTGGTTAGAGCATTTAGCCCATTTACATTTAAGGTAATTATTGATAAGTAAGATAAAAAGCCTTCTTCAGTGATCAATGAAAATAAATAGAGGAAAACAACAGAATGGGAAAGACTAGAGATCTCTTCAAGAAAATTAGAGATATCAAGGGAACATTTCATGCAAAGATGGGCTCAATAAAGGACAGACATGGTATGGACTTAACAAAGCAGAAGATATTGAGAAGAGGTGGCAAGAATACATAGAAGAACTATGAAAAAATATCTTCACATCCCAGATAAACACGATGATGTGATCACTCACCTAGAGCCAGACATCCTGGAATGCAAAGTCAAGTGGGTCTTAGAAAGTATCACTATGAACAAAGCTAGTGGAGGTGATGGAATTCCAGTTGAGCTATTTCAAGTCCTGAAAGATGATGCTGTGAAAGTGCTGCACTCAATATGTCAACAAATTTGGAAAACTCAGCAGTGGCCACAGGACTGGAAAAGGTCAGTTTTCATTCCAATCCCAAAGAAAGGCAATGCCAAATATTGTTCAAACTACTACACAATTGCACTCATCTCACATGCCAGTAAAGTAATGCTCAAAATTTTCCAAGCCAAGCTTCAGCAATATGTAAACTATGAACTTCCAGATGTTCAAGTTGGTTTTAGAAAAGGCAGAGTAACCAGAGATCAAATTGCCAAAATCCACTGGATCATCAAAAAAGCAAGAGAGTTCCAGAAAAAAAAAATCAATTTCTGCTTTATTGACTATGCCAAAGCCTTTGGCCGTGTGGATCACAATAAAATGTGGAAAATTCTGAAAGAGATGGGAATACCAGACCACCTGACCTGCCTCTTGAGAAACCTATATGCAGGTCAGGAAGTAACAGTTAGAACTGGACATGGAACAACAAACTGGTTCCAAATAGGAAAAGGAGTACGTCAAGGCTGTATATTGTCACCCTGCTTATTTAATTATATGCAGAGTGCATCATGAGAGACGCTGGACTGGAAGAAACACAAGCTGGAATCAAGGTTGCCAGGTGAAATATCAATAACCTCGGATATGCAGATGACACCACCCTAATGGCAGAAAGTGAAGAGGAACTAAAAAGCCTCTTGATGAAAGTGAAAGAGGAGAGTGAAAAGGTTGGCTTAAGTGCAACATTCAGAAAATTAAGATCATGGCAACTAGTTCCATCAATTCATGTGAAATAGATGGGGAAACAGTGTCAGGCTTTTTTTGGGGGGGCTCCAAAATCACTGAAGATAGTGATTGCAGCCATGAAATTAAAAGACACTTACTCCTTGGAAGAAAAGTTATGATCAACCTTGATAACATATTGAAAAACAAAGATATTACTTTGTCAACAAAGGTCCATCTAGTCAAGGCTATAGTTTTTCCAGTAGTCATGTATGGATGTGAGAGTTGGACTGTGAAGAAAGCTGAGCACCGAAGAATTGATGCTTTTGAACTGTGGTGCTGGAGAAGACTCTTGAGAGTCCCTTGGACTTCAAGGAGATCCAACCTTTCCATTATAAACGAGATCAGTCCTGGGTGTTCATTGGAAGGACTGATGCTGAAGCTGAAACTCCAGTATGGAGCCACCTCATGCGAATAGTTGACTCATTGGAAAAGTCTCTGATGCTGGGAGGGATTGGGCGCAGGAGTAGAAGGGGATGACAGATGATGAGATGGCTGGATGGCATCACTGACTCGATGGACATGAGTTTGAGTAAACCCTGGGAGTTGGTAATGGACAGGGAGGCCTTTCGTGCTGCAATTCATAGGGTTGCAAAGAATCGGACATGACTGAGCGACTGAATTAAACTGAACTGAACTGATGATCCTATTGCCATTTACTTTTTTTGTTTTGGGTTCATTTTCTTTAACATCTACTGTGTTACTTGTTGAGAGAATTACCTTTAGCATTTGTTGAAAAGCTGGCTTGATGGAATTCTCTCAACCTTTCCTTGTCTATAAAACTTTTGGTTTCTCTGTCATATCTGAATGAGATTCTTGCAGGGCAGAGTAATTTGGTTACAGGTTTTTCTCTTTCATTGTTTCAAGATTGTGTGTCATTCACTTCTGGCCTGAAGAGTTTCTATTGAAAGATCAGCTGTTATCCTTGTGGGGATCCACTTGTGTTTTGTTTGTTTCCTTTCCCTTTTAATATTTTTTCTTTGTGTTCAATCTTTGTTAGTTTGATTAGTATGTTTCTTGCAGTGTTTCACCTTGGGTTTATCCTGTTTTGGACTCTGATTTCTTGAACGTGGGTGGCTATTTCCTTCCCCACATTAGGGAAGATTTCAACTATTATCTCATCAAGTATTTTCTCATGGCCTTTTGTTCTTGTCTTCTTCTGGGACTCCTAAGATTCAAATGTTGGGACATTTAACATTGTCCTGGAAGTCTCTGAAATTGTCCTTATTTCTTTTATTTTTTTTCTCTCAGCTTCATTTATTTCCACCATTCTATCTTCCACCTTACTTATCCTCTTTTCTACCTCTGTTATTCTACTGTTGGTTCCTTCCAGAGTGTGTTTGATCTCAGTTCTGTGTCATTCCTTATTAATTGAACCTTCTTTATTTCTTCTAGATCCTTGTTAAACTTTTTTTTTTTTTTGCATCTTCTCAATCCTTGTCTCCAGTCTATTTATCTGTTACTTCATTTTGTTTTCAAGATTTTGGATCATCTTTACTATCATTTTTCTGAATTATTTTTCAGATGGACTCCATATCTTCTCCTTTTTTTTTTTAATTGGTGGGTTTTTATCAAGTTTATTCACCTGTTAGATATTTCTCTGCCTTTTCATTTTGTTTATATTGCTGTGTTTCAGTTGCCCTTTCTGTAGGTTGGAAGTTTGTGGTTCCTCTTTACTGTGGACCCTGGTCCCATCACTTCATGGCAAATAGGTGGGGAAACAGTGGAAACAGTGGCTGACTTTATTTCTTTGGGCTACAAAATCACTGAAGATGGTGATTACAGCCATGAAATTAAAAGATTCTTACTCTTTGGAAGGAAAGTTTTGGCCTCTTGAGAAATCTGTATGCAGATCAGGAAGCAACGGTTAGAACTGGACATGGAAAACCAGACTGGTTCCAAATAGGAAAAGGAGTATGTCAAGGCTGTATATTTTCACATTGCTTATTTAACTTATATGCAGGGTACATCATGTAACATGCTGGGCTGGATGAAACACAAGCTGGATTCAAGATTGCCGGGAGAAATATCAATAACCTCTGATATGCAGATGACATCACCCTTATGGCAGAAAGCAAAGAGAACTAAAGAGCCTCTTGTTGAAAGTGATAGAGGAGAGTGAAAAATTTGTCTTAAAACTCAACATTCAAAAACTAAGACCATGGCATCTGGTCCCATCACTTCATGGCAAACAGCTGTTGAAATAATTAAAACAGTAACAAACTTCATGGGGGGAGGGGGCTCTGAAATCACAGCAGATGCTGTGATGCAACCATGAAATTAAAAGATCCTTGTTCCTTGAAAGAAAAGCTATAACCAACCTAGATAGCAGAGTAAAAAGCAGAGACATTACTTTGCTGAGAAAGGTCCATCTAGTCAAAGCTATGTGTTTCCCAGTAGTCATGAATGGATGTAATAGTTGGACTGTAAAGAAAGCTGAGCACCAAAGATTTGATGTTTTTGAGCTGTGGTGTTGGAGAAGACTCTTGTGAGTCCCTTGGACTTCAAGGAGATTCAACCAGTCCATCCTAAAGGAAATCACTTCTTAATATTCATTGTAAGAACTGAAACTGACTATTGAAGCTGAAACTCCAATACTTTGGCCACCTGATGCAAGGAAATGGCTGATTGGAAAACACCCTGATGTTCAGAAAGATTGAATGTGGAAGGAAAAGGGGATGACAGAGGATGAGATTGCTCGATGGCATAACCAACTCAATGGACATGAATTTGAGCACAGGAGTTAGTGATGGACAGGAAATTCTGGCCTGCTGCAGTCCATTGGGTTGCAAAGAGTCAGACATAACTGAGCAACTGAACTAACTGAATGGATGTCTGCATATACGTTAAATAAGCAATGTGACAATATACAGCCTTAATGTATTCCCTTCTAACTTAGTGCTACCATTAACAAAGTAAAAAATAGTTCATGAAAAGGAGAAAATATCTGCAAGCCACGAATTCCATATGGTATTTGTATCTGCAAAATAAAGGACTCGTCACTCTATAATAATAATAATTAAAAAAAAAAGACAAGTACTACAATTCATAAAACAGGGTAATAGTATAAATAGATGTTTCTTCAAAGAAAGTGTATGTATAGTATTAAGCATATAAAACAATGCTTGATATTAGCAATCACTGGAAAAATACAAGAATAAAATAAAAGAATATAATATAACCTCAGAAAAACAACTCACTGAAGTGGAGATAAATAAAATACCTAAGAGAGTTCAAGGTGATAATGATAAAAGTGCTTAAAAAAAGGATGAACTCAGAATTTCAGTAAAGAATTAGAAAACATATAGGAGAAGCAACATGTTTGAAAAATACAGTAACTGAAATAAAAAGAACACTGGAAGAAATCAATAGTGTATCAGTCAGTTCAGTTCAGTTTAGTCACTCAGTCATGTCTGACTCTTTACGATCCCATGAATTGCAGTAGGCCAGGCCTCCCTGCCAATCACAAACTTTTGGAATTCACCCAAACTCATGTGCATCGAGTTGGTGATGCCATCCAGCCATCTCATCTTCTGTTGTCCCCTTCTCCTCCTGCTCCCAATCCCTCCAGCATCAGGGTCTTTTCCAATGAGTCAACTCTTCACATGAGGTGGCCAAAGTATTGCAGTGTATATGATAATACAAAAGAAAGGAACATGTATATAGAAGGCACACTAGTGGAAATCACCAAGCTGAACAGACAGTACAAATAAAGAAATAAATAAAAAAATAAAAGAATTTTAAAAATGAGGGTAGTTTTAGAAACCTATGAGACTATGTCAAACACACTGACATTTGCTTAACAGAGGTCCCAGAAGCAGAAGAGAGTGAAAGGTGCAGAGAACTTATTTGAGTAAATATTATATGTGTTTTGCACCTCGTAGTAACCATAAAACCAAAAATCTATAATAGATACACACAAGTCACAAAAGAAGGGAGCAAAAGAAAATCACTAAAGATAGTCATCAAATCACAAGAGAAGAATGAAGAAGGAGAAAGGAATGAAAAAGAACTAAAGTGACCAGAACAGAATGAACAAAACAGCAATAAATACATATGTGTAAATAAATAAATACACAGAGTGTCTGAATGGTAAAAACAAAAACAAAAACAACACCTATAACCTATATATGCTTCCCACAAGAGATTCACTTAAGAACTTCAGATCTAAAGACATACACATAGTGAAATTGAGGGGATGGAGAAAGGTATTCTGTACAAATGGAAATAGAAAGAAAGCTGGGGTAGTAACACTTGTACTAGACAAAACAGACTTCAGAACAAAACTGGACTAAGAGACAGCAAAGGACATGATAGAATGGTAAACCCAACATAGAAGACCCTAAATACCTAAAGTAAATGTTAACAAACACAACAGAAGAAACTGACAATAACAGCATAATAGTAGAGGACTTTTAAATCCCTCTCTCATTAATGGAAAGATCATTCAGACAGAAAACCGGTTTAAAAAAAAAAAAAAACCTGCCCTTAACCAATACATTATATTAGGTAGAATTAATGGATATATATACAACTTTCCACCCAAAAGCACCAGAAGACATTATTTTCAAGGCACATGAAATACTCTCCAGCATAGATTGCATGCTATGTGCATATATGTGCTTCAGTTCAGTTCAGTTCAGTTGCTCAGTCGTGTCCGACTCTTTGCAACCCCATGAATCGCAGCACGACAGGCCTCCCTGTCCATCAATAACTCCTGGAGTTCACTCAGACTCACGTCCATTGAGTCAGTGATGCCATGTAACCATCTCATCCTCATGATTAGCATATATAAATTTAATAAAGTTGAAATTATATTAATGATATTTTCTAATAAAAAAATTATGAGACTAGAAATCAACTATAAGAACAAAACTGAAAAACAAAAATCCTAGAGGCTCCAAACCACCCTGATACAGGAACCAAAGACTAGTATCACTGTGTACATAGACACCAAAATCCTCAATATTGGGAAATTAAATTCAACAGCACATTAAAAGAATCATGATCATATTTGGCTTATCTCAGGCATGCAAAGATGATTCACTATTCATAAATCAATTGATATGATATACTACATTAACACACTGATGAATAAAAATCACATTGTCACCTCAATAAATGCAGAAAAAGTTTTTGACAAAATTAACATCCTTTAATGATAAAAAATTCTCAACAAAGTGGGTATAGAAGGAATATACCTCAGCAAAATAAAGGCCACATTTGACAAACTCATAGCCAATATTATACCAAATGTGAAAAGCTGAAAGTTTTTTTCTTTAAGGTCAGGTACAAGACAAGGATATCCACTTTCACTAATTTTATCCAACAATATTGGAGACCTTAGCCAGGACAACCAGACAAAGAAAATAAAAGGAATTAATGGAATCTTAATTAAAAAGATAAATGTCGACTGTTACTACTTGCAAATGACATAATACTATATATGGAAAATCCTAATGACTGTCAAAAAGCACTAGAAATATTAAATAAATGCAGTAAATTAGTAGGCTACAACATTAATATCCAGAAGTATTTTGCATTTTTTACACTAATAACAAAATATCAGAGAGAAAAACTGAGAAAAATCCATTGCAATTGCATTGAAAAACAATAAAAACCAAGGAATAAAGCTAACCAAAGAGGTGAAAGTCTTACACTTTGAAAACTATAAGACATTGGTAAAAGAATCAAATGACACACCATGCTTATGGATTACAAAAATCAAGGCAATTTACAGATTTAATGCAATCTGTGTCAATCTACCAAAGGTATTTTTCAGAAAACTAGAACAATTTTTTTTTAATTCACATGGAAACAAAAAGAAAGCCAAAGATATCTTGAGAAAGAAGAACAAAATTAAAGGTATCACACTCCTTAATATCAAAGGAGCTACACTACCAGGCTACAGTGATCAAGCCATATAGTAATGGCACAAAAACAAACACAAAAGTAAATGAAATAGAACAGAGTCCAGAAATAAATCCACATATATATGCATGCATGCATTTTAAGTCACTTCAGTCATGTCCAGCTCTTTGCGACCCTATGAACTGAAGCCCACCAGGCTCCTCTGTCCAAGGGATTCTTCAGGAAAAAAAATACTGCAGTGGGTGGCCATTTCCTTCTACAGGGGATCTTCCCAACCCAGGGATCAAACCCACATCTCTGTGTATTGTATTGGCAGGTGGGTTCCTTACCACTAGTGCCACCTAGGAAGACCCTTTGTCTTAATTATGACAAAGGAAAGAAGAATATGCAATATTCTCTTCCGTAAATTATGTTGGGAAAACTGAACAGCTCCATGCAAAAAATCTTCCATCATATATAAAAAATAAACTTAAAACATATTAACAACTTAAATGCAATAATTGAAACCATAAAACCTTGAGAAAAAAAAAATTGGTAGCATTCTCTTTGACATCTGACTTGTCAAGATGTGGAATGTGTATAGATATGTAAATATGAATGGATAAGCAAGATGTGGTACCTATATGAAAAAATGAAATATTTTCATTTACAGCAACGTGGATAAATCTAGAGGCCAGAATGGTAAGTGAAATAAGTCAGACAAATACATTATGTTCTCTTTTATGTAAAGTCAAAATAAATAGATAAATAAATAAATGAAGTCAACTCAGATACAGAGAACAAATAGAACAAATGATACACTGTGGAAGAGAAGAGAGTAGGGGAAGTGAAACAAATAAAAGACATGAGAAGTTGCAAATCTTCAGATAAAAAATGAATCAAGGTGATATAATTAATATACAACATAAAAAATATGGTAATAAATATTGCAATAACTTTATGTGGGGACAGTTTGCTGTTAGTGATTGTGGTGATCATTTCATAATGTATGCAAATGTATCTGCCTACAATCCCAGACTTCCAGGTTCAATTCCTAGAAAATCCCCTGGAGAAGAAAATGCAATCCACTCCAGTATTCTTGCCTAGAGAACTCCATGAACAGAGAGCCTGGTGGACTACAGTCCATGGGGTCATGAAGAGTCAAACATGGCTGAGTGACAAATGCTACATTACAACTGAAAATAGCATAACTTTGTACAGTAAATATGTTTCAGTAAAAATCAATCCCCCTCCTTCATATCTCATTAGATATACACACCCACACACCCACCCACATACACACACACACACACACACACAGCAGTCCATTAACCCTTCTTTATATAGTTTTAATTTTGATATTCAATTAATCATTGCTATGGTCATGCAAATGATACTTATATGTGAACTATAATGATACTTATATGTGAACAGTGCACTATATATATATATTTTAATTTTCAAGCACACATTTATTCTCTGTACATTTTCCCCACTTAATTATGTTATTATTTGGGTTTGCTTTCACAGTAAAAAAATATATTTATGACCCATCCTCAAATATCAGTCATCTATTTTGCAAATCACCCTTTCAATCTTTTCAACATATCATAATTATTATCAGTTTGATTTGCTTGTAAATATGTGTGCATGCATGCTCAGTTGCTTTAGTTGTGTCCAACTCTTTGTGACCCTATGGACTGTAGGCTCCCAGGCTTCTCTGTCCATGGGACTCTCCAGACAAGAATACTGGAATGCACTGCCATGCCCTCCCACAGGGCATCTTCCCAACCCAGGGAGCGAACCCAGGTCTTCTGCATTGCAGGTGGATTCTTTACCACTAAGCTATGGGGAAAACCCCTTGCTTGTAGACATAGGTCCTTGAATCTCATGGACTATTGTATTTCAGAGATGTTACTCCACAAACCTGCACAGCCACTGTACTGTGATCTTCCTTCACAATTATCAATGGTGAGACTGTGCATCTTGTGATAGATTCCTAGTTTTAGGGTGTGATTGATTTCCACTTATTTTAACATTATATATAATTTGAATACTAGTATTTTATTTGTTGAAAGGCAAAAAAAATCTCCCAGTTATTCCATTAGTGACTTAATGGTTTGCTTTTACTCTATACACACAAGCATTAAAACTGTTACTTATGTATTGCCAGCCTGATAAAAAGTTAAAGATTTACTTAAGTATACCTTTACTGTTAAATAGATGCAACCTTGAGGATTCAAACTTTAAAATTTTTATGATTTGCTTTAAATACATAATTATAGGCCCTAATCCTAGTAATACCTCTCAAGGAATTTAGTCATGATTTTTACAAGAGCAATCATTAAGACATAAATGCATGCCTAGTTTACAACGTATAAAGAAAAATAAATTTTCACTAAAGTATAAACGTTATATATTGCTAGCTGTGCTTTAAACATCTCTCAGTCAACCATAATGGAAAAGCAAAACAAAAAGCACCCATTTGTCATTTTCCAATGATTATTATACTGACACCTTAGCATTATATAGGTTTTCCCAGGTGGTAAAAAACACTACTGCTGCTGCAGGAGACATAAGAGATATGAGTTTGATCCCTGGGTTGGGAAGATCCCCTGGAGAAGGAAATGGCAATACACTTCAGTATTCTTGCCTGGAAAATCTCATAGGCAGAGGAGCTTGTCAGGCTATGGTCTGTGGGGTTTCACATATCTGGGATATACTACTTAGCCTCAGCATATTTTATTGATCATTTGTATATTAAAATTGTTGGCTTTAATTACTATATGTTAATATATATACTTTTGCCATACAATGGTAAATTTATGCCCACTGAATTATTTTCCTGAAGAGTGAATGGTTCATGACCTTTTTTAATTAATAGCACTTTTCTTTTACTAACAGTCAAGCACAGTGAACTTTTTTTCACTCAGTATAGGCTTTTTGTCTGAAGATCCACTCATATTCTCAATTTGATCTCAATTCAGGAAAGAAATCCATGACCCAGTTCACAGTTATAGAATTAAACAACTCAGAAGTTATAATCATGGTCTTTTGTGTTGCTCTCCATCTCCTTTATTACATATCTGCTTTTCACACACGTACACAGCATTATCCACTGTCAAAACGTTGCCACAGATTGGTATATTTCTTATACTAAACTGATACTCTTGCATTATTAGCACCTAATGTTTATAGTTTATATTGGAGTTTACCTTTGGTGTTATATGTGGATTTAACAAATATATAATGACATGTATTCACCTTTATAGTATCATACAGCAGGTATTCAATTTTTGTCCATAGAGTTACTTTTTCAGAGCACTATGTGAGTGGGCGGATCTCAACTAAGATCCCCTTAATAAAGACTCATGCCAGCCTAGACTCTAATTATTGCTTGTGTTACCCAGCAATGGGCTTGCTGCCCAATAAGCATAGACGTCTATGTTTCGGTAAGACATTTAATCCTTGAAAAGCTTTATTACAATGTCAACTTGCAAAGAGAAAGGAGATACACTCAAATATACTTCTCTGGTCTGAGGTTTAGTTAAATTTTTATGGATTAGGGTAAGAAAGTAGATATATGGGGACACCAGTAGGGTGTATTTCAACTGGAGGGCTTTGAAACTCAGTCATTTATGGTGAGGTGTATAATGGAGTGTCAGCATCCATCTTCCTAGACCCTTCAACTTCTGAAAGGGATCCAGTATTCAGGTTCTGATCAAATTCTGGTCCTTTTGTTCTAGGGAGGGAATAAATTTTATTCCAGGTATTGTTTGAGCTCAAAATCTCCTCTATGCATAAACTGTGGTTTTGTTCTTTTGCTTCTGAAAAAAGAACTCAGTATCTTGTTAGAAAAAGGATAAAGCCAGTTTCAAGCTGATTCTGCAGTTTTGTTGTTCATTCTTCATTGAACAACAAGAATGCCCCCTTTTTGTTGCTTATTCTTCACTCTTGAGGGATCAGGAGTGATGAATATTTTGGCTACTTCCTGTTGGTAAAAAACATAGACCTAACAAGGGCTAGAGCATACATAGACACCAAATTGCCAAAGCAGCCTTGAGAAAGAGGAATGGAGCTGGAGAAATCAACCTTCCTGACTTCAGACTACGCTACAAAGCTGCAGTCATGAAGACAGTATGGCACTGGCATAAAAACAGAAATATAGACCAATGGAACAAGATATAAAACCCAGAGAAAAACCCATGAACCTACAGGTACCTTATTTTTGACAAAGGAGGTAAAAATATACAATGAGGGAAAAACAGCCTCTCTGTAAATGGTGTTGGGAAAGCTGGAAAACTACACGTAAAAGAATGAAATTAGAATACTACCTACTGCTATACAAAAAGATAAACTCAAAATGGATTAAAGACCTAAATGTAAGACCAGAAAATTTTAAACTCTAGAGGAAAACTTAGGCAGAACACTTGATCAAAGCAAGATATTCTATGAACCACCTAGTAGAGTAATGGAAGTAAAAAAAAAAAAGAAGAAGAAGAGAAAAGAAAACTGGGTTCTAATTAGACTTAAAAGCTTTTGCACAGCAAAGAAAACTACAAATAAGGTGAAAAGACAACCCTCAGAATGGGAGAAAATAATAGCAAAGGAAACAACTGATGAATTAATTTCCAAAATGTACAAGCAATTCATAAACTCAATACCAGAAAAGCAGAAGAACAAGATGGCAGACAAGTAGATGGATGTGGAGTACATCTCTCTCTAAGAATACATTAGGAATACATCTTCAGACACAGAAGGGCATGCAGAATACCAGCTGAGAGCAGACAGGAGCACCCGATCAGCAGAAAAGAATATATAGAACCAAGCAAAACTCAATAGGATGAAGGAACTGAGGGAAAAACTGGAGTATTAGTAGGACTGGACCTGCCCTTGGCAGGTGGGAGAACTGAAGCAGGGATCTGATCTACACATCAAGGCCATTGTCTGAGTCAAAGGAGAAACATTTAAGGCTGAGAATGAAACAGCTGATCTGTGGCAGCCTAAATGAAATGAGAATCAGACAGTCCTTGCCACAGCCATACATACCTCAGACAGGGACACAGGTCCCCGGGAAGGTACAGCAGCTGAGAGCTGAAGTTTAGGGATTATGGCGCAATCCCAGGGTGAGAGCTGCTGTTGATTGCTGAGAGACAGACCAAGAGGATTCTAGGGAGGAGACTGTGGTGGGAAACACAAATAGAGAAAAGCCAGGCAGCAATAGAAGCATGGTGTGCTGCTGAGTCATGGGTAGGGGTGGAACCATCATCATAGCGTCTCTCTCCCTACACGTCACATTCCACGGCTGAACAATAGAGAGGCTGGCCCATCAAGCACCTGACACACCAAACAACAGAGTAGGACCTCATGCAGTGCATGCCTTTAAGTGCCTGACATGCCAATCTACAGAGTAGGACCCCAGCCAAGGGGGCCATATGTGTGCTTGATTCACCAAAGAACAGAAATATATCCCAGGCAAAGAAGCCCTCTAAGTGCCTGAACAGATGGAACTATGGAGAAAGACTAGCCAAAGAGGCCTTCTGATCTCCAGCTACCAGGGGCTTGAAAAAAGACTCTGATAGAGACATAACTGCTGCAGTGGAAGCAGTCCGTATTCCTGCACACTTGGTGCTGCCAAGTCCCTGTAAGCCAAGCATCTGTGCTCCTCTACACTCAACTCTGACTAAAAGGAGTTGCGACAGGCAAAAAAAAAAAAAAAAAAAAAAGTCTTGCATCTAATCATGCAGGGTCACTTCGGTTGAGTCCCACTCTATGCAACCCTGTAGACAGTGGCTTGCCAGGCTTCTCTGTCAGAGAGGGGGCTCTCTAGGAAAGAATACTGGAACATAATGGCCAATACTGGTCGCCATACCCTTCTAGGGCATTATATTTCCTTCTTCCCTAGCCGCAAACTTCCCTGAGTACCTGGCGCTGCCAAAACCACTGTGACCCAAGAAGCTGCACCACCTGTGCACCTGGCTCTCTCTGGGGCAGATCCAAGTCCTCCAAGACAGCCTCAGGAGCAAATCCCAGTGAAGGACCCAAATGCAGAAGTGGAAATAAAACCACAATTGAAACCCAGGGGGCAGTGTGCCTAAGGAACAAGACCAAAACTTCCCACCAACTGTACAGCTGAAGAATATATCCACATGATCACCTAAGCAGGCTCTGTCATTGGAATATACAAAAGGATATTGAGAATTCCCACAAAATAAAATGCACTAGTTCTGATAATCGTGGACATTGGAGGCAAGAACACACAGGAGTAGGACTAGATTAGAATCTGAGATCCCACCACAGCAGGTGCAAAGACCAGTATAGTGTTGGAGAACATCCTAGGGAATTGAGGTGGACTATGACACCCAGCGAGGGAAAGGACCATGACAACAGCAGCTCAAGGAAAACATTTATTATTCTTATGTTTTGAATTGTTCCACAGTTTCTTCTGGAATAGTTTTCTTTTTTTTTCCCCTTCCCGCCACCCAACCTTGTAGTTGTCTATTTCACTGGTACTTCAAGAGAAGACTCTACACATGAACATCACCAGATTTTCAACACTGAAATCAGATTCATTATATTCTTTGCAGCCAAAGATGGAGAAGATCTATACAGTCATCAAAAACAAGATCTGGAGCTGACTGTGGCTCAGATCATGAATTCCTTATTGCCAAATTCAGACTTAAATTGAAGAAGTGGAGAAAACCACTGGACCATTCAGGCATGACTTAAATCAAACCTCTTATGACTATAAAGTGCAGGTGAGAAATAGATTTAAGGGACTAGATCTGACAGAGTGCCTTATGAATTATGGAAGGAGGTCTGTGACATTGTACAGGAGAAAATAATCAAGACCATTCGCAAAAAAGAAATGCAAAACAGCAAAATGGCTGTCTGAGGAGGCCTTACAAATAGCTGTGAAAAGAAGGGAAGTGAGAAGCAAAGTAGAAAAGGAAAGATATACCCATTTGAATGCAGAGCCCCAAGGAAGAGCAAGGAAAGATAAGAAAGTCTTCCTCAGTGATCAATGCAAAGAAATAGAGGAAAACAATAGAATGGGAAAGACTAGAGGTCTCTTCAAAAAATTAGAGATACCAAGGGAACATTTCATGAAAAGATGGGCTTAATAAAGGACAGAAATTGTATGGACCTAACAGAAGCAGAAGATAATAATAGGTGGAAAAAATACACAGAAGAACTGTACAAAAAAGATCTTCACAACCCAGATAATCACGATGATGTGATCACTCACCTAGAGCCAGACATCCAGGAATGCAAAGTCAAATGGGCCTTAGGAAGCATCAGTACGAACAAAGCTAGTGGAGGTGATGGAATTCCAGTTGAGTTATTTCAAATCCAGGAAGATGATCCTGTGAAATTGTTGCACTCAGTATGCCAGCAAATCTGGAAAACTCAGCAGTGGCCACAGGACTGGAAAAGGTCAGTTTTCATTCCAATTCCAAAGAAATGCAATGCCAAAGAAAGCTCAAACTACCACCCAGTTGCACTCATCTCACATGCTAGTAAAGTAATGCTCAAAATTCTCCAAGCCAGGCCTCAGCCACATGTGAACCGTGAACTTCCAGATATTCAAATTGGTCTTAGAAAAGACAGAGGAACCAGAGATCAAATTACCAACATCCACTGGATCCTGGAAAAAGCAAGAGAGTTCCAGCAAAACATCTATTTCTGCTTTATTGACTATGCCAAAGCATTTGACTGTGTGGATCACAATAAACTGTGGAAAATTCTGAAAGAGATGGGAATACCAGACCACCTAACCTGCCTCTTGAGAAATCTGTATGCAGGTCAGGAAGCAACAGTTAGAACTGGACATGGAACAACAGACTGGTTCCAAATAGGAAAAGGAGTACGTCAAGGCTGTGTACTGTCACTCTGCTTATTTAACTTACGTGCAGAGTACATCATAAGAAATGTGCTGGAAGAAGCACAAGCTGGAATCAAGATTGCTGGGAGAAATATCAATAACCTCGGATATGAAGCTGACACCTCCCTTATGGCAGAAAGTAAAGAAGAACTAAAGAGCCTCTTGATGAAAGTGAAAGAGGAGAGTGAAAAAGTTGGCTTAAAGCTTAACATTCAGAAAACTAAGATCATGACATCTGGTCCCATCACCTCATGGGAAATAGTGTTTCAAATCCTGAAAGATGATGCTGTGAAAGTGCTACACTCAATATGCCAGCAAATCTGGAAAACTCAGCAGTGGCCACAGGACTGGAAAAGGTCAGTTTTCATTCCAATTCCAAAGAAATGCAATGCCAAAGAAAGCTCAAACTACCACCCAGTTGCACTCATCTCACATGCTAGTAAAGTAATGCTCAAAATTCTCCAAGCCAGGCCTCAGCCACATGTGAACCGTGAACTTCCAGATATTCAAATTGGTCTTAGAAAAGACAGAGGAACCAGAGATCAAATTACCAACATCCACTGGATCCTGGAAAAAGCAAGAGAGTTCCAGCAAAACATCTATTTCTGCTTTATTGACTATGCCAAAGCATTTGACTGTGTGGATCACAATAAACTGTGGAAAATTCTGAAAGAGATGGGAATACCAGACCACCTAACCTGCCTCTTGAGAAATCTGTATGCAGGTCAGGAAGCAACAGTTAGAACTGGACATGGAACAACAGACTGGTTCCAAATAGGAAAAGGAGTACGTCAAGGCTGTGTACTGTCACTCTGCTTATTTAACTTACGTGCAGAGTACATCATAAGAAATGTGCTGGAAGAAGCACAAGCTGGAATCAAGATTGCTGGGAGAAATATCAATAACCTCGGATATGAAGCTGACACCTCCCTTATGGCAGAAAGTAAAGAAGAACTAAAGAGCCTCTTGATGAAAGTGAAAGAGGAGAGTGAAAAAGTTGGCTTAAAGCTTAACATTCAGAAAACTAAGATCATGACATCTGGTCCCATCACCTCATGGGAAATAGATGGGGAAATAGTGCAAACAGTGGCTGACTTTATTTTTGTGGACTTCAAAATCACTGCAGATGGTGATGCAGGCATGACATGAAAAGATGCTTACTCCTTGAGAGGAACTTTATGACCAACCTAGACAATATATTAAAAATCAGAGACATTACTTTGTCAATAAAGTCTGCCTAGTCAAGGATTATGTTTTTTTTCCAGTGGTCATGTATGGATGTGAGTATTGGACTATAAAGAAAGCTGAGCACAGAGGAATTAATGCTTTTGAACTGTGGTGTTGGAGAAGACTCTTGAGAGTCCCTTGGACTGCAAGGAGATCCAACCAGTCCATTCTAAAGGAGATCAGTCCTTGGTTTCCATTGGAAGGACTGATTTTGAAGCTGAAACTCAAATGCTTTGACTACCTGTTGCAAAGAGCTGACTCATTTGAAAAAACCCTGATGCTGGGGAAGATTGAGGGCAGGAGGAGAAGGGGACAACAGAGGATGAGATGTTTGGATGGCATCAGCAACTTACTGGACATGGGTTTGGGTGAACTCTGGGAGTTGGGGATGGACAGGGAGTTCTGGCGTGCTGTGATTCATGAAGTTGCAAAGTCAGACACGAGAGAGCAACTGATCTGAACTAAACTGATAAAATCCAATTAAGTTTTTGAGGGTTTTTTGTTTGTTTGTTTTTAGTCACAGTTTTTATTTTTGTTATAAACTTCTGCCTCTGTGTTGGGCTTAGGCAGTTCTGTGGAATTTTCCTCTTTTTTTCCCCTCCTTCCTCTTCCTTTTTTTTTTTTTTTTCCTGGTCTTTTCTATTTTTCTTTAATTTTTAAATTTAATTTTTTTTCAAAATCTATTACTCTTTTTCTACATTTATTAATTTGTTTTTCCTATTGTTTTTTCCCCTTGTGGTTAATCTTTGAAATATATATATAAATTTTATTTATATATCTCTATTTAACTTTGTATATCTTTTCTTTATTTCTTTTTTTTTCTTTAATTAATTTTTATTTTTTAGTTTGTTTTGCTTTACAATACTGTATTCATTTTGTTACACATTGACATGAATTAGCCATGAGTGTACATGAACTCCCAATCCCTTTTTTTTTTTTAATTAATTTTTATTTTTTAGTTTGTTTTGCTTTACAATACTGTATTCGTTTTGTTACACATTGACATGAATTAGCCATGAGTGTACATGAACTCCCAATCCCGACCCCCACCTCCACCCTCCCGCCCCACACCCTCTCTCTGGATTATCCCCGTGCATCAGTCCCAAGCATCCTGCATCCTGCATCAAACCTGGACTGGCGATTCGTTTCACTTATGATATCACACATGTTACATTGCCACTCTGCCAACCCATCCCACCCTCTCCCTCTCCCACAGAGTCCAAAAGGCCATTCTATACAACTGTGTCTCTTTTGCTGTCTTGCGTACAGGTTTATCATTACCTCATTCTAAATTCCATATATATGTGTAAGTATACTGTATTGGTGTTTTTCTTTCTGGCTTACTTCACTCTGTATAATTGGCTCCAGTATCATCCACCTCGTTAGACCTGATTCAAATGTATTCTTTTTAATAGCTGAGTAATACTCCATTGTGTATATGTACCACAGCTTTCTTATCCATTCATCTGCTGATGGACGTCTAGGTTGCTTCCATGTCCTGGCTATTATAAACAGTGCCACGATGAACATTGGGGTACATGTGTCTCTTTCCATTCTGGTTTCCTCGGTGTGTATGCCCAGCAGTGGGATCGCTGGATCATAAGGCAGTTACTGCCTTATTTATTTCTTTTCCTCTCAACATATTTGTTAATTTTATCTTCATTGTTTTATTCCCCACTTGGCAATTTTCTTTAGTTTTGTTTTCCAGTTTGTGCTTTGGTTAGTTTGTTCAATTGGTAGATATAATCTTTGGTTTCCTTTGTTTGCTGGGTCAATCTATTGTACTTTATTTTGTTAAACTGTTCTGATTTTGCTTACAGAAATATATGTGCTAATTCCATTATTTTAATTACTATTTGCCTTATTTTGTAACTGCCATTTGCCTGGGACTCATCTTTGGTTTCTCTTTTTTGGGGTATATGTTTTCATCTCACTTAATGCCATAACAAACCACTTGTGAAATCTTTGTTCCTGACTAGAGATCAAACCCTGAGCCTTTGGAGTGGGAGCACTGACTCCAAGACCCTAGACTATAAGAGAACTAACCCTAGGGAATATTAAATAGTGAGAACTTCCACTAAGTGATAGCTTATGGCGAACTATATCTTATGATGATAGTGAAGAGTGTCAGATTCTTGATCTCTGAAAATTTACCTTTGGGACCCGGGATGATCCCTCAAAATCTTTTGTAAAGCAGAATTTTATTAAAATTAAAAGGGACTTAGAGAAATCTTCTAAAACACAGACTTCAGAAGAAGGATGGACAGTGCCCCTCTTGCTAGTGTAAGCAAGGGAGTTATGCACTTTTTAATTGGTTATTACAGTAAGTCAAGAGAATGCCTCAAGGTTGTAAAGATCTTACTAGGCCCACTCCCATAATTTACATTTTCAGGTAACAGAGTTAGCCAGAAAGTTTTCAGGAAGGAGAAACTGTTCTCAAGCATTATACATTATATAATCCTTAGTACAGAGTTTAAACTGAGTTGTTTGTTATGTAGTCATCAGTTCTGGGATTAAGGAAGAAAACATATTATGTGACTAAGACTTTGGAATGTAGAGGAAAACAAACAGATGTTTCTTCTTTCCTCTTCCTTGAGAATTCCAGACCCCAATCTCTACTTTGAGAGCCCTAGACTCTCTCTCCTCAGGGACACAGGACTTCTTATCATCCTGCCTAGAAACTGACTCTCTCAAAAGAAAATCACTTGAATACAAGTCCCTGCATCACCCAACCACCAGTAGAACCCTGTGTGTCATTCAAACAACAAACAAAACAAATATAAAAATCCAATCATCAGTAGATAGGATTACCACCTCACTCAGCCTTGTCCATCAAATGAAAATAAATAAATAAAAACAGAGAAAACTCAGCACAAATCTCACCCAAAGCTTACACAAACCACTGGACCAACCTGATGGGGGCAGAAACCAAGAGGAAGAAGAAAATCAGCCTTGAAGCCTGGAAAAAGGAGACCTCAAATACAATAAGTTTTTAAAAAATAATGAAAAGGTAGAGAAATACTGCCAAATGAAGGAACAAACTAGAAATACACATGTCCAAACAAATGAAGAAATAGGTAAACTACCTGAAAAAGAATTCAGAATAAGGATAGCAAACATGATCCAAAATCTTGAAAACAGAATGGAGAAAATGCAAGAAACAATTAACAAAGACCTAAAAGAATTAAAGAATAAATGTACAGAGACAAACAACACAATTACTGAAACTAAAAATCCTCTAGAAGGAATCAATAGCAGAATATATGAAGTAGAAGAAAGAATTGGTGAATTGGAAGATAAAATGGTGGAAGTAAATTCTGAACAGAAATAAAATAAAAAGATAAAAAAAAAATCAACCTGAGGATAGTCTCAAAGACCTCTGGGACAATAACAAATGCACCAAAATTTGAATTATAGGATTTCCAGAAGAAAAAAGAAAAAAATAAAGAGTATGAGAAAATTTTTGAAGATATTATAGTTGAAAATTTTCCCAACATGGAAAAGGAAATAGTCAATCAAGTCCAAGAGATACAAAGAGTCCCATGCAGGATGAACCCAAGGAGAAACATACCAAGACACACACTAATCAAACTAACAAAGATTAAACACAAAGAAAGAATATTAAAAGCAGCAAGGGAGCAACAAGAAGTAACATACAAAGGAAACCCCATAGGTTTAACAGCTGATGCTTCAGCAGAAATTCTGCAGGCCACAAGGGAATGATAGGATATATTTAAAGTAATGAAAGGGAAAAACTGTACAACCAAGATTACTGTACCTGGCAAGTATCTCATTCAAAATTGATGGAGAAATCAAAAGCTTTTCAGACAAACAAAAGTAAAGAGAATTTAGTACCACCAAGTCAGCTTTACAACAAATGTTAAAAGGACTTATATTGGCAAGAAATACAAGATTTTCACGACCCAGATAATCATGATGATGTGATGACTAATCTAGAGCCAGACATCTTGGAATGTGAAGTCAAGTGGGCCTTAGAAAGCATCACTATGAACAAAGCTAGTGGACGTGATGGAATTCCAGTTGAGCTGTTTCAAATCCTGAAAGATGATGCTGTGAAAGTGCTGCACTCAATATACTAGGAAATCTGGAAAACTCAGCAGTGGCCACAGGACTGGAAAAGGTCAGTTTTCATTTCAATTCCAAAGAAAGGCAATGCCAAAGAATGCTCAAACTACCGCACAATTGCACTCATCTCACATGCTAGTAAAGTAATGCTCAAAATTCTCCAAGCCAGACTTCAGCAATACGTGAACCGTGAACTCCCTGATGTTCAAGCTGTTTTTAGAAAAGGCAGAGGAACCAGAGATCAAATTGCTAATATCCACTGGNTGTTTCAAATCCTGAAAGATGATGCTGTGAAAGTGCTGCACTCAATTTGCCAGCAAATCTGGAAAACTCAGCAGTGGCCACAGGACTGGAAAAGGTCAGTTTTCATCCCAATTCCAAAGAAAGGCAATGCCAAAGAATGCTCAGACTACCGAACAATTGCACTCATCTCACATGCTAGTAAAGTAATGCTCAAAATTCTCCAAGCCAGACTTCAGCAATACCTGAATCATGAACTTCCTGATGTTCAAATTTGTTTTAGAATAGGCAGAGGAACCAGAGATCAAATTGCCAACATCCACTGGATCATGGAGAAAGCAAGAGAGAGTTCCAGAAAAAAACATATATTTCTGCTTTATTCACTATGCCAAAGCCTTTGACTGTGTGGATCAGAATAAACTGTGGAAAATTCTGAAAGAGATGGGATACCAGACCACCTGACCTGCCTCTTGAGAAGCCTGTATGCAGGTCAGGAAACAACAGTGAGAACTGGACATGGAACAACAGACTGGTTCCAAATAGAAAAAGGAGCACATCAAGGCTGTATATTGTCACCCTGCTTATTTAACTTATATGCAGAATACATCATGAAAAACGCTGGACTGGAAGAAACACAAGCTGGAATCAAGATTGCCGGGAGAAATATCAATAACCTCAGATATGCAGATGACACCACCCTTATGGCAGAAAGTGAAGAGAAGCTAAAAAGCCTCTTGATAAAAGTGAAAGAGGAGAGTGATAAAGTTGGCTTAAAGCTCAACATTCAGAAAACTAAGATTATGGCATCTGGTCCCATCACTTCATGGGAAATAGATGGGGAAACAGTGGAAACAGTGTCAGACTTTTTATTTTTTGGGCCCCAAAATCACTGCAGATGATGACTGCAGCCATGAAATTAAAAGATGCTTACTTCTTGGAAGAAAAGTATGACCAACTTAGATAATATATTCAAAAACAGTGAGATTACTTTGTCAACTAAGGTCCATCTAGTCAAGGCTATGGTTTTTCCTGTGGTCATGTATGGATGTGAGACTTGGACTGTGAAGAAGGCTGAGCGCCAAAGAATTGATACTTTTGAACTGTGGTGTTAGAGAAGACTCTTGAGAGTCCCTTGGACTGCAAGGAGATCCAACCAGTCCGTTCTGAAGGAGATCAACCCTGGGATTTCTTTGGAAGCAATGATGCTAAAGCTGAAGCTCCAGTACTTTGGCCACCTCATGCGAAGAGTTGACTCTTTGGAAAAGACCCTGATGCTGGGAGGGATTGGGGGCAGGAGGAGAAGGGGCGACCAAGGATGAGATGGCTGGATGTCATCACGGACTCGATGGACGTGAGTCTGAGTGAACTCCGGGAGATGGTGATGGACAGGGAGGCCTGGCGTGCTGTGATTCATGGGGTCGCAAAGTGTCGAACAGGACTGAGCGACTGAACTGAACTGAACTGATAAATTGTCAAGTTCATCATAAATTCTAGTTCTGGAATTGATCTTAGTTTGGCATTTGTGCATGAGTGCTAATTCACTTCAGTCATGTCCCACTCTGTTTGACCCTATGGACTGTAGCTTGCCAGGCTTCTCTTTCCATGGGATTCTTCAAACAACAGTACTGGAGTGGTTTGCCATGCCCTCTTCCAGGAGATCTTTCCAACCCAGAGATATAATGTGTCTCTTACATCTCCTGCATTGGCAGGTAGATTCTTAACCACTCGCATAGCAAGACTTATTTCAGTAAAATGTCTCCAGAAGCATTGTGTTGAAGTTCAGCCTAGAGTATGTTAAGAAGTGAATAGAGCATGTTAGAAAATTATTAATTGTCTAATTTTCTGCAGAAAGAGCATAGTGACTGCATCCACATTAAGGTAAAGAGGTCCATAGTATCTGGTAGTATAAACTATGTATTTCTGATACAATCAGAAAGTCATTAATTTTGAAATCCTCATTCAGAAAAACAAAAAGAAGAATAACAAACATGGCAAATATGAACAATTGTTAAATCTATTAGTTTTTGTTTTACTGTTTCAAAATTTTAATTACCTATATTTTTGAACAAGATGAATCATGGAAAAGGTGATATCTAGAATCCCTAAAATTAATACCAGTTCGGGGTGGGAGAGGTCACTTAAGGATGATGAGGACCAACTCTGCAATGTTTTTACTTTTTTGACATTTAAGATTGAAGGAGAGGATGCACAAAAAAAGAAGAAGAAAGACTTTAGGAGAAGCAGATGGTGGGGCATGCGATGGCACACAGACCAAAAGAAGAAAATATCAAATACTATTGAGAGGATAAGAGGCAATAGAACAGTAAAAAGTAATAAATTTTAGGATTTATGTATATTCTACTAGAATATTGTTAAATATATTGATGATAATAGTGAAAGTGAAAGTGAAGTCACTCAATCGTGTCCGGCTCTTTGTGACCCCATGGACTGTAGCCTGCCAGGCTCCTTCCCTCCATGGGATTCTCCAGGCAAGAGAACTGGAGTGGGTTGCCATTTCCTTCTCCAGGGGAGATGATAATAGTCAGCTTAATTATAAGAACATTCTGATTTACTAAGTTTAGTGTAAAACCAAAAAAGCTGTGTGTTTTGTGAAATTGCAGGTAATCTTTCAGTTCAGTTCAGTTCAGTTGCTCAGTTGTGTCCGACTCTTTGCGACCCCATGAATCGCAGCACCCCAGGCCTCCCTGTTCATCACAAATTCCCGGAGTTCACTCAAACTCACAGCCATTGAGGCAGTGATGCCATCCAGCCATCTCATCCTCTGTTGTCCCCTTTTCCTCCTGCCCCCAGTCCTTCCCACTATCAGTCTTTTCCAGTGTCAACTCCACATGAGGTAGCCAAAGTACTGGAGTTTCAGCTTTAGCATTAGTCCTTCCAAAGAAATCCCAGGGTTGATCCCCTTTAGAATGGACTGGTTGGATCTTCTTGCAGTCCAAGGGACTCACAAGAGTCTTCTCCAACACCACAGTTCAAAAGCACCAAATTGGTCAGTGCTCAACTTGCTTCACAGTCCAACTCTCACATCCATACATGATCACTGGAAAAACCATAGCCTTGACTAGACAGACCTTTGTTGGCAAAGTAATGTCTCTGTTTTTCAATTGGTCATAACTTTTCTTTCAAGGAATAAGCGTATTCACATTCAGAGAAATTTAAGAGACAATTTTTTTCTAAGATGATGATACTCAAAGTATGTTCCCCGGACCAACAACAGCAGTATCAAATGAGAACTTTTAGAAATGTACATTTATGGTCCCGTAGTACACAGTCTTGAGAAATCTGTATGCAGGCCAGGAAGTAATAGTTAGAACTGGACATGGAACAACAGACTGGTTCCAAATAGGAAAATAAGTATGTCAAGGCTGTATATGTCACCCTACTTATTTAATTTGCATGCAGAGTACATCATGAGAAACACTGGACTGGAAGAAGCACAAGCTGGAAATATCAATAACTTCAGATATGCAGATGACACCACCCTTATGGCAGAAAGTGAAGAGGAGCTAAAAAGCATCTTGTTGAAAGTGAAAGAGGAGAGTGAAAAAGGTGGCTTAAAGTTCAACATTCAGAAAACAAAGATCATGGCATCTGGTCCCATCACTCCATGGGAAATAGATGGGGAAACAGTAGAAACAGTGTCAGACTTTATTTTTTGGGGCTCCAAAATCACTGGAGATGGTGATTGCAGCCAGGAAATTAAAAGATGCTTACTCCTTGGAAGGAAAGTTATGACCAACCTAGATAGCATATTCAAAAGCAGACACATTATTTGCTGACTAAGGTCCATCTAGTCAAGGCTGTGGTTTTTCCTGTGGTCATGTATGGATGTGAGAGTTGGACTGTGAAGAAGGCTGAGCACCAAAGAATTGATACTTTTGAATTGTAGTGTTGGAGACGACTCTTAAGAGTCCGTTGGACTACAAGGAGATCCAACCAGTCCATTCTGAAGGAGATCAACCCTGGGATTTCTTTGGAAGGAATGATGCTAAAGCTGAAGCTCCAGTACTTTGGACACCTCATGCGAAGAATTGACTCATTGGAAAAAGACTTTGATGCTGGGAGAGATTGGGGGCTGGAGAAGAAGAGGACGACCGAGAATGAGATGGCTGGATGGCATCACTGACTCGATGGACGTGAGTCTGAGTGAACTCCGGGAGTTGGTGATGGACAGGGAGGCCTGGCGTGCTCTGATTCATGGGGTCGCAAAGAGTCGGACACGACTGAGTGACTGAACTGAATTGAACTACACAGTCAGAACAATCTGTGCTCATACAAGCCAGACAAGTGATACTCATGGATACTGAACTTTAAGAACTGTTAGTTTAAGAGTTTTCATGGAAATTTTCTTAAAATAGTGAAATTTTAATTAAAACTTACATAGAGATAAAAATTTTTAAGTAAGAAGCACAAGAAAAGCAAACACGTCTGCAAAAATAGGCCAGAATCTAGATGTTGAGCCAGAAATCTCACTGATTAGATCAGTCCCATTCAGGCCAGTATAATTTAGTCTTTTCTTTCTCTGAAGCTCTAAAGAATTTGTAGTTCACATCACATTCCTTGCAATGTAGTCTGTATTATATCTTTCTGCATTATCTTTATTCCCACTGTCAATCATCCCCCCTCCCAACACACACACACACACGTGCACACGCGCGCACACACACACACACACACACACAGATATACAAGACCTCAGCTACACAAATATTCTTTAGGAAGGATGTGGTAGGTTGCTGCCTTTTGCTAAATCAGCACCTGGGATCAATGATTACAATTCATGGGGGTTTAGTCACTAAGTCCTGTTCAACACTTGTGATGCCACAGAGTGCATCCAGGCTCCCCCGTCCATGGGATTTCCCAGGCAAGAATGCTGGAGTGGGTTGCCATTTCCTTCTCCAGGGGATGTTTCTGACTGAGGAGTTGAAACTACGTCTCTTGCACTGTAGGCAGATTCTTTACCAACCGAGCTATATTGGTCCTATAAAACTATGAACTTTTTCATAGAGAGAAAGTATAATGCATAATGGTAATCAATCTGTGCTTGGTAAAAGAAGGGACACCATATAATTCATCAAATAAGTGTATGCTGACTGGCATGATATATATATATATTTTTTATCAATTCTTCCCACTTTTTGGTCATTTCTGGATAACTTGAGGGCTTAAATTTATTTTGAGTTTATTTATTTTAAATATTTATCAATAATTCCTCAGCCTATTATCTATCAAGGAAGTGTATAGGACTTCCCTGGTTTTCAGTGGTTAGGACTCTGCACCTTCAGGGAGCATCAATTTGATCCATGGTTGAGGAATTTAAGATCCTGCATGTGCCATGGTGTGCCCCTCCCCCCTTCTGAAAAACTGTAGATGGATAGAAGATTTCAGTTCCTGATACATTGATTAAGTTATACCAACATAGCATGACCTATGAAAACTAAGGAACTTATTTAAAGAAACAAACATCAGTATATCAAAATTTAAGTTGTTAACTTTATCACCAAATTTCAAGGTCACATATTTGGTTCTCACTGAGGTGATACAGTATAGAGGCAGAACAACTCATACTGAGGTGGTATGGTCAAGGAGAGAGATTGCCAAATATTCACGTTGTAATTTCATTCCTTCTTACCTTTTCTAAGGCAACAGTTATCATTAAGAGTGGTAGTGGGGAAAGACTTTAGAATGGAAGCTGTTAGGGCTAACATTATTCTCTTCCATGCCTTGAAGGAATCAACTAATGACTCAATGACTACAGAGAGAAAACTAAAACTCTTCAAATAGTAGGATATCTAATATCTGAATATCTAACTAGAATTCATGTAGTTAAATTAATCTGCTGAAGAAATTTGTTTAGTTAGGAGAAACTGCATGAAGCATTCAAATTAAATTCTTGAATTACTTATATGAGCTATGCCTAATTTAAAATTTTATGCATTGTAAGGTTTTTTTTTTTACCTTTCTCTTTTCTCTTTTTCTCACCTTAATTGACTGAAGTGAACTATTAGACTTAGAATATTTTCTCTTGATTCAAATCACAGAAATTATTTTTCTTCAATTTAAAAAAAACACATATTTTGATTTTAATATTTTATATTTACTGTCTACTTACTGTCCTTTAAATAAAAAATATTAGATTAAGGAATAAATCCAAGAGGAAAACATAACAATTGTAAATATTTTTCACCCAACATAGGAGCACCTCAATACAAAACACAAACACTAACAGACATAAAAGGGGAAATTGACAGTAACACAATAATAGTAGGGGACTTTTAACACCCACTTACACCAATGGAAAGATCATCAGAAAATAAAATAAAATAACACAAGCCTTAAATAACACATTAGACCAGATGAATCCCATTGATATCTTCAGGACATTCCATCCAAAGGTAAAAGAATACAGTTTCTTCCTAAATGTACAGGGAACACTCTCAGGGTAGACCACATCATGGGTCACAAATCAAACATTGATAAATTTAAGAAAATTAAGATTATATAAAGCATATTCTCTGACTGAATACTATGAGACTAGATACCAATTACAGGGAAAAATGTGTAAAAAACACAAGCACATGGAGATTAAACAATACATTTCTAAATAACAAACAGATTATTGGATGAAATCAAAAGGAAAATAAAAAATTCCTAGAAACAAATGACAATGAAAACATGACAACTCAAAACCTACGGCATTCGGTGAAAATAGTTATAAGAGGGAAGTTTATAGCAGTACAATCCTACCTCAGGAAACAAGGGAAACATCAAATAGACAACCTAATTTTACACCTAAAATAACCAAAAAAAGAAGAACAAAAAAACCCAAATTTAGCAGAAGGAAAGAAATCATAAAGATTAGAGCAGAAATAAATGAAAAAGAAATTTTAAAATAATCAGTAAAGATTAATAAAATTAAAAGCTGTTTCTTTGACAAGATAAACAAAATTGACAGACCTTTAGCCAGACTCATCAAGGAAAAAAGAAGAATCAAATCAACAAAATTAGAAATGAAAAAGAAGAGTTTTGTCTCAACAGACAATGAGACAATGCAGAATTTGTCTGCAACAGACAACATAGAAATACAATAGATTATAAGAAAATATTATGAGAAACCATATGGCAATAAAATGTACAACCTGAAAGAAATAGACAGATTCTTAGAAAACTTCAATCCTCTAAGACTGAACCAGAAAGAAATAGAAATTATGAACAATCTAATTACAAGCACTGATATAAAAACTGTGACCAAAAAATCTCTCCAAAATATTAGAAAAAAATATAAATTTCAAGCTAGCAATCTTTTGTAAATTTTACATTGTACTATATTTCTTCCAGTATAAGATGCTTATAAAAATAATATTTTAGTGTTATTGAACATAGGGCACAAAGGGAGGAATACTCAATGCTTCTTCAAAATTGTTGTGAAACATAGGAAGTTGGCATTAAGCATTTAGGATAATTGATTTCAAGTATCTAAAATCTGGCTTACATGTTTAGAAGAGCCTATTTAACTCATTGTTATAAAAAGGAAAATTTTGAAAGCCAGCCAAAGGAAAATTGTTGTTAATATAAATTTTTTGAATCTGTTATATACTTAAGCATGTAATTCTAACTGCCATTTAAAAATGATGTACAATAATTATTAATATAATGAATAAACATGTATAATTGGAATCATAAAAATTGAAAGCTAAACTATTTTTTAAAAATGAATTTCAAATTATAATAGATATGTGTGGTATCTGTGAAATTTTATGGGTTTTTCAAATTTAAACTGTAAATAATAATTTTTTTCACCTTATCTTGGACATTTTAGATTGCACATTAAGAGGCAGAGAAAGGAGAACACATTTCATATTATATCAACTGTTTTATTGCTAAATGTCATTTTAGCTAATGGATAAAAATACTATCCCCTACCACACTAATACCACTCTAATGGCAGAAAGTGAAAAGGAACTAAAGAGCCTCTTGTTAAGGGTGAAAGAAGAGAGTGAAAAATCTGGCTTAAAACTCAACATCCAAAAAACAAAGATCATGGCATCACTGACTTTACACAAATAGATGGGGAAACAATGGGAACAGTGACAGACTTTATTTTCTTGGGCTCCAAAATCACTGTGGATGGTGACTGCAGCCACGAAATAAAAGATGCTTGCTTATTGGAAGGGAGGCTATGACAAAACTAGACAGCATATTAAAAAGCAGAGACATCACTTTGCCAACAAAGGTCCATATAGTCAAAGCTATATTTCCAGTAGTTATGTATGGATGTGAGTGTTGGACCATAAAGAAGACTGAGCACCAAAGAATGGATGCTTTTGAATTGTGGTGTTAGAGAAGACTCCTGAGAGTTCCTTGGACAGCAAGGAGATCAAACCAGTGAATCCTAAAGGAAATCAACCCTGAATATTCATCAAAAGGACTGATGCTGAAGCTTCATAATTTGGCCACCTGGCGTGAAGTGCCAATTCATTGGAAAGACCTTGATGCTGGGAAAGATTGAGGGCAGAGGGAGAAGAAGGCAATAGAGGATAAGATGGTTGGATGGCATCACCAACTCAGTGAACATGAGTTTAAGCAAATTCCGGGAGATAGTGAAGGGTAGGGAAACCTGTCATGCTGCAGACAATGGGGTCACAAAAAGTTGGAGATGACTTAGTGGCTGAACAGCAGCAGTATCTCCTTTTAAGACTATGAAGAAAAGAAATAAAGCTCAAAATGTGTTGACCTCTATATCATATTGTTCCTGTTATACATGAAGGACTTTTTGTACTGACAGGGAGTTCTTCCTTGATCAAAATTTAGTCAGGCTCCTTGAACCCTATTCTGCATTAGAGTTTGTCTTTGGCCAGTGAGTTGTGTTTCAGCAAGAATCCTGCTAATTCAGTTTAGGAAGTATCACCTCATCCTTAATATAAAATCAGTCTCCTCCTCATCACCACCTTACCTTTGGATCTAATCAAGTTCCTCTTAGTAAATTTCTGTATTCCTCTGACCCCCTCATTCTGCCCATTGGCTACAAATCCCCACTTGTCTTGGCCATATTCAGAGTTGAGCTCTGTTCCATACTGAAATTTCTCTCCTTGCAATATCTCAAAACCTTCTTTGCTATTTGTAATAAATATCTGGTACAATTTCTCTTTGACTTCAACCAATTTAGCTTTGAATATGTATTTTTTTCTCTTTTAACTGACACAGGTTAAATGCCATAGAAATGTACAGTTTTATAAAGAGTAAAATTATTTCAGAGTCAAATTTAAACAAGAAAACATCCTTTTCTGATCCAGACAGAAGAAATGAAGGAGATCCATCAGTTACTCTCTTTGATTAGTCCATAAAGACATGGTATAGAAAGTGGAATAACAGAAATAATTTAGGAGAAAGAAGAAAAATTTCATTAAGTAGATCAGACAAATTCAGTAACTTAAACTGGTAGGACATTTGCATGGTTCTCTGAAATGACCCCTACAATATCTTCATGAAACTTTTATCCTGATTCAGTAAGATTACATGACTATCACTTGCAAAAACTCTTGGCTTAAAAGAAGATATCAATTCACGCTAATAAATATAAGATTTTGGAACAAACGGGTTTTTATCTTCTAAGACACAATTTTAAAATAAGTATCTGACTTACCATTTTTAAGGCAAAATATCTTAACAGTTTTAAAATAAATTGCTTGCCTTTTCCTATTTTTTTTTCTTTTCTGTTTTGACTGCTTATTAATATATTTACTTTTTCTCTCTGTTCAGCTGCTTTTTAGTGTCTAATTTTTGCTTCTCTACACACCTGTCTCTTTCCTTCCTTTTGTTAAACAAAACTTCAAACCACAAAAGAAGCTGCTGAAATGCACATGGATGAAATGTTCTAGGCAAGTGTTTTTATTTATCCTGCCAAATGCATTGAATATCTAAGACTAAAAAAAAAAGAAAATGTCACCTTGTATCCTAGATACAGTGATGTTATGTAATGTGCAATGCTAATTATAATTCGAAAGAAATTGCCCAGCTATTATGCAGTAAGTCCTTTTGAAATTGTGGTAATTATGAAGTAGAGGACCTTTCCTATTACTTCATTATGTAAGGAATATTTACCACAGTATATTTAAATAATAGTTGTCAGACATTTACCTGTGTAGTCATGTTTACCCTCGTAAGATAACAGTGATTATTGAAAATGTTTGCATCAAAGTTACTATCTAATTTTCATAATTTTACCTTTTTCAGAAACTTGTGCTGAATAACTCCATATAATGAACATGTGAGAATATGGCTAAAATTTTGAAAATATTTTATTTTGAAATTATGAATCATAATGTCAACATTAATCATAAAAACACCCAGGATCAATGTTTATTTTTAGAATCTAAGAATTTGGGCAAAGATGACATCTATTATATTTCTTTATCTACGCTTATCTTCTCCCTTCTCTCACCTTGTATTAAACCCCTTTGCTGACATTTTATCCACTCTCATAAATATAGCAGACTTCTTAGACTCAGTTTTGGGCCTCCATTTTTTCCCCCTCTGGAATGACTTTTGTTCATTTTATTGACCTCAATTACCATGCACATGATCATCATTCCTAAATGTTAATGTATGACTCAGGCTTCTTTTAGCTCCCTTATTGTATATCCTATAACCTTCCTAATATGTCTTATCAGAATTTTTACAGCTACTTCATCTTCATCCACATTCAAAACTAAATGCATTGATAAATCATTTCCCCTGAATACTCTTCCTCTCTGTGCTTCCCAACACAATGTAAGCTGACTGCTGGGTGCATAGCAGACAGATACTCAGTAAAAACCTATAGACTGAATGAATCATTTCATTGGACCTACTTCCCATTATCCAAAGCCTGAATGACTTGAAATCATTCCTTTTTTTAAAATGGTCTCATCATTGTTATTAATAGAAAAAAAAAAAAGGAAAAAAAATATAGCTTTTCAGTCAAGCAGCATATCTACCATGTAAGAGGCAAGAGTGTTAGAAATTGTGTGTATATATTTCTACAAGAAGCAAACTCCTATGACATTTATCATTTGAAATGGTAAAGACCATTTTGTACTCTTTTACAGACATTACTGCTCATGTATCTGAGTCTGCTGGTCGCAGCGTAAAAATTTGGAGCATAGAATATATTAGAAAACATAGATGAGAAATGGTTTCCTATCCCATCCTAGTTAGAAGTAGATTTTGGAATCAGATAAATCTTTCTTTGATTTTGACTTCACATTACTAGTTTTATTATCTTGAATAAGTAACTATGCTTCTGAATATTACATTCCCTATATCAAAAATCTCCTATCTCATAGCTTAATTGGAAGTACTATGAGGTTTCAATAAGTAATTTCATAAGTATGAATGCTGCTAAGTCACTTCAGTCGTGTCCGACTCTGTGCAACCCCACAGATGGCAGCCCACCAGGCTCTCCCATCCCTGGGATTCTTCAGGCAAGAACACTGGAGCGGGTTGCCATTTCCTTCTCCAAAGTATGAATATAACATGAGAAAAAAACACAGTCAATGAAAGAATACTTCGGCAGTCCAAATATATTAACAACAACAACAAAATTTTAAGACTGAGAGTCTCTAACAGTCTTTGGTTATTAAAATTGGTTTCAAATTTTCTATTGACTTTACACTTTGCAGAGATGTTTATGGAAATTATGAATGTAAGACACCACACTAAACAGAACATTTTGTATTAATAAAAGTACAAAGTAAATTGAACTTGAATAATTATAAAACACTTAAAAATCAAAATGCTATACTTAAAGTGGGAAAACTGAATGTTTGAGTTTTCAGTGATTAAGTGACAAGATTTAGTGAGATTCACTCAACATGCCTTTTCTAATCTGTTCTTGGTCTAGAGAATTTCACACAGACCAATTGGGAAGCATATAAAGCATTTATCCAAACTGCTCAAGTAATCTAACAATAGTGTCACTGTACCCCTGTTATAATATTTAAGAAAATAAAAAACAGACTGCAATAGAATCAGTTATACATATGTTTTATATAGATATACATGCATATATAATATATATATACACACACACATCACATATACATCACAAACTCTATGGACATGAGTTTGAGCAAGCTCCAGGAATTGGTGATGGATAAGAAAGCCTGGAGTGCTGCAGTCCATGGGGTTGCAAAGAGTCAGATATGACTGAGTAACTGAACTGAACTGATTATGTGTATATATATATATATTTAAAATGTATATATACATATATATATTTGTATACATAATAAATATATATATATATATTTAAAAGATACTTTCACATTTTTAAGTTGAGTTTTTGATTATTTTTTATTTTTTTTTATTTTTATTCTTTTCTCTCTTTCAATAACTTGCTACCTTTATTACATTTTCCCTTGTAAGGTATTAACAAAGTAATTTACATTTAAAATTCTCACTGTGAGAAACATTACTCAGGAGGACAGAGTGAGAGGTTTTGCTTTTTAAACAAAACCCTGTGGGCAGTACCAGGCATGTAACCAATTACTTATTCACTTTTCCATATATCTTTTGTTATATGAATATTTTTACAGTGTGAGTATCTTTAAGATTCACAAAGATGCTTTTGGCAGATCATAAAATATCTGTTCCATTTTTTTAAAAAAGGGACTCACTGTGTAGTAGAAAAGGGGACAGGTGGATATCTATAGCAATTATTTCTGCTTTAAGTATAATAAACTTTAGGAAAATTTGGAGAGAGCATATGCAGAGTGCATTTGAGTTTCCTCATTTTAGTCATGTGCTCTGTAAACTGAGCAGAAAGCAATTTCAAGTGGCAAGGCCCAAAAAGAATTTACTTAACTACTGAGGAAAAGTTTTGAAATTAATGGAAGAGAAAAAAAAATCATAATGATATCTATTTCCTTAATTAATATGAGTGACATATTTTCATCTTGTTTGTACTCAAATCTAATAGTCTAAAAACTGTACTTTGCTATCCAGACTCTGTCAAAATTGTCTTTAGGTGAATATTAATGTACTTTTTAATTCCCTTTTTACAGAGTCTCTCTCTCTCTCTCAACACACACTGTCTCACACACACACAACCACTGGAAACACTGATAAAATCCTGCTTGGTTTTAATGGCTACTGTAGAGATAAATCTTTAAAAATATGACTATTCATGAAATCTTTAGATTCTCTTGCATAGATTGGGCCCTAGTTCTCATACTCCCCTCTGGTCATTTGTCAGAGTAGACTTAGCACTTTAAAAAATAATAATGGAGTCACTGGAGCATTTCCCAATAGCTTAATAGAACCACATTCTCTCCTTTCCCCTTCTTTTAGCAAATAATTTAGACTTAATACCCATTTATTGGGTTTTACCTGTATATGATCCTTTCTAAAATATGCAAATAATCCTTTCTCCAAAAGCAGGTTGTCTGATTATGCTGTATTGCCAAGGGCAAAATAACAAGAAAGGTTAAGTAGTTGAAGGGATTTTTAATTAATTCTGTAACTTTTACTCAGGTTGAAATTATTCAGTTTTCTCAAATTACTGAGAAAGCTTAACTCATTTTTCATGAGGAACGGATTCATAAAAGAACTTTCGAGCTTAAATTTGCAATTAAATTGTGAAATTACTTAGTCATGTGCAACTCTTTGCAATCCCATGGACTGTAGCTTACCAGGCTCCTCCAGCCATTGAATTTTCTAGGCAAGAGTACTGGAGTGGGGGTTGCCATTTCCTTCTCCAGAGGATCTTCCTGACCCAGGGATCGAACCTGGGTCTCCCACATTGCAGGCAGATATTTTACCCTCCAAGCCACCAAAGCTGGTGATAAATACCTTTCTTTGGTTCTGATGCCAGGCCATGGTCTCCTGTAAAATTATCAAACATGGAGTGGAGACTTAACTAATCTCAAAATGGCCTTAAAAAATTTGTTTGTTTGTTTGTTTGTTTGTTTTTTAATCAGTTTGCATTGTGGTATATATATATATATAAAACATTAAATCACTATTTAACACTTTTTTAAATGTATGGTTCATATTATTGTGCAACCATAACCATGATCTACCTTATGAACTTTTTTCATCTTCCTCTACTGAAATTTTGTATACATTAAAAAATAAATCCCCTATGACTCCCTCGTACTAGACCCTGGCCTGGTAATCACCATTGTCTGTCTCCATGAATTTGGCTACTCTAGGTGATTCACATAAGTATTTACATGAGTAGTCATACAGTATTTGTCCTTTTGTGACTGTCTTTTTACAGTTAGCAAAATGCTTCATTTCATGTTCTAACGTTGTTAAAATCTCTTTCCTTTTTAAAGCTGAATAATTTTCTATTATAATTATATACAGTTTTATACATTGGGTAAGACATTCATCTGTCAATGCTGTTGTATTTCAAACTCAAATTTCAGGATTATTAATTTGAAATTTTGCAGAATGTATATACAGCATTCCTACCCTATGGATTCACTGTATCCAAACAGTTTTAAATCTGAAACATTTCCAATTTTTAAAGTTAAATTTTTATATATAATTAAGGATTCAAGTAGATAATTAAAAAATACAAGTCACATTACTTTATGAAAAGGACAACCAGAAATCTTATAGAGAAATCAGATTCATGTGGCAGCAAATAATATGTATTCAATGAACACTTAGTTTTTGTTTTTATTAGGCAAATTAAACTGAGTTGCCCCTCTTCTGTAGGGAAGTTTATGTTGCAGCAGAATTTATACACTATATTTGGGTGTATAAAAAATTTTAATAGGTGTGTGCATGCTCAGTCACTTCAGTCCTTCCCAACCCTTTGCAACCCTATGGACTGTAGTCCACCAGGCTTCTCTGTCCGCTGTATATTCACCAGGCAAGAATACTGGAGTGGATTGCAATGCCCTCCTCCAGGGGATCTTCCTGACCCAGGGATTGAACCCACATCTCTCTGCCTGATGAAATGTCAGTCAAGCTAGAGGGACAGAGTGAAGGCAGGGTGGATTTAATCCAATTTGCTATTTTCAGACCAATTCAATAATTTAGATGAACAGTCTCTTTAGAGAATACTTTCTTTTAATTCTAACTCATCTCTTTTGTATTTGTCTCCATTCCTCCTTCTCGCTTCCATATGTTGGGAGGATATAAGGTAGCTGAACCAATTCTAATGGCAGCAGAGGAGAGAGGCTTTGAATATACCTCTGATCATAATGAAGGCTGAGTGCCAAAGAATTGATATTTTTGAATTGGGGTTTTAGAGAAGACTCTTGAGAGTCCCTTGGACTGCAAGGAGATCAAACCAGTCAATCCTAAAGGAAGTCAGTCCTGAATATTCATTAGAAGAACTGATGTTAAGGCTGAAGCCCCAATACTTTGGCCCCCTGATGTGAAGAGCCAACTTACTGGAAAAGCCCATGTGCTAGGAAAGATTGAGGGCAGGAGAAGAAGGGGGCAATAGTGGATAAGATGGTTGGTGACATCACTGACTCAATGCATATAAGTTTGAGTATACTCTGAGAGACAGTGAAAGAGAGGGGAGCCTGACATGCAACAGTCCACGGGGTTGCAAAGAGTCTGATACGACTGAGTGACTGAACAGCAACTGATATTCTTCTGGTTTTTGTGGCAGGACTCTCCCTGTCCATATATTTATAGGAGATGTGTTGGTAAGTGAAGTCTGCAGATAATTATATTATGATCTATTCTCCTGTGTCAGGCAAAGATGGAAAGTTCACCATCTAGATTTCCAACACAAAACCACTGGTTAGACTGACCTCCTTTATTGAAGTGCCCTACCAAAATTTAGCTAGTTTATCAACCTTCTGCAGGAACACAGAGTAAATTTTCAATAACTTCCTTATCTCATTCCTTGGATCTAACCATACCACATTGCTGATTTTTCTCTGAATTCTCTTGAGAGACACAAAGTTAGGAAAGAAAGTTAGGCAAAGATTCTGTGAATTTGCTATTCCTTTCAAACCTACATATTAGTCTTTGGATTGCAAAAGGGAGATTAGGACACATACCGCTACCTGTTTAGACAAGATTTTTGGCTCCTCTATCCCACCATCTCCTGCTTGAAAGAAAGATGGAGGAGGAATTTTATGAAGGTGGTAAAAAGTTATAAACTTTCAGTTATAAGACAAAAAGTTTATAGGAATATAATGTACCACATGATTCATATAATTAATGCTGCTGCTGTATGTTATACATGAAAATTGTTAAGAGAGTAAATTCTAAGAGTACTTATTACCAGTAATTTTTTTTTTTTTTTCTGTGTGAGAGAATGGATGTTCATTAAAATTACTGTGGTAATGATTTGGTAATATATGTAAGTCAAAATTTATGCTCTATACCTTAAAATTATACAGGGCTATATGTCAGTGATATCTCAATAAAATGGGGAAAAAAAAAACCTCCAGTACAATTTTAAATAAGTCCCATCAGTACTAGTAGACTATTGAAATTAAACATAAAGCTCAATATACACCAATCCAAGAAGTAATATGAAGTAATATGGAAATAAATCTGAATAGTGTAATTTTTACAGCAGACATTTATTGACCTAATTAAAATATAACATCGAAATTTTAAAAGAAAAAACTACAGTTTATATTCAAACATTTTCTGAACTAGCCAATTATAGGAATAAAATAAATCAATTATACTAATTCTATAATTGTATGAATGAAAACATAAAATCATTATTATAGACTGCTTTTGATTACTAAAAAAATAAACACCTCCTCCACTGAATATAAATAAAATGGCACAAAGCAAATTGTGATAAATTTCTGATGCCTAAAATATCACTGACAACCCTCTATTCATTTAACCGAAGGATTGATATTTGGATGTTTCCAACACTCTTCATAAGATAAAAACACTATTAGCTACTCAAGCTTTAGTATAAATGAGCTTCCAGTTCTCAAAAGTAAGCATGTACATTCAGCAATGGGAAAAGATAAACCATTGACATACTTTTAAAATATCGGTTGATTAAGCAAATCCTGAAAGATGATGCTGTGAATGTGCTGCACTTAATATGCCAGCAAATTTGGAAACCTCAGCAGTAGCAACAGGACTGGAAAAGGTCAGTTTTATTCCAATCCCAAAGAATGCTCCAACTACCCCACAATTGCACTCATCTCACACGCTAGTAAGGTAATGCTCAAAATTCTCCAAGTCAGGCTTCAGCAATACGTGAACCGTGAACTTCCAAATGTTCAAGTTGGTTTTAGAAAAGGCAGAGGAACCAGAGATCAAATTGCCAACATCCGCTGGATCATGGAAAAAGCAAGAGAGTTCCAGACAAACATCTATTTCTTTTTTATTGGCTATGCCAAAGCCTTTGACTGTGTGGATCATAATAGACTGGAAAATTCTGAAAGAGATGGGAATACCAGACCACCTGACCAGCCTCCTGAGAAACCAGTATGCAGGTCAGAAAGCAACAGTTAGAACTGGACATGGAACAACAGACTGGTTCCAAATAGGAAAAAAGAGTATGTCAAGGTTGTATATTGTCACCCTGCTAATTTAACTTATATGCAGAGTATATCATGAGAAACACTGGGCTGGAGGAAGCACAGCTGGAATCATGATTGCCTGGAGAAATGTCAATAACCTCAGATATGCAGATGATACCACTCTTATGGCAGAAAGTGAAGAGGAACTAAGTGAAGAGGAGAGTGAAAAGTTGGCTTAAAGGTCAACATTCAGAAAACTAAGATCATGGCATCTGGTCCCATCACTTCATGAGAAATAGATGGGGAAATAGTGGAAACAGTGTCAGACTTTATTTTTTTGGGCTCCAAAATCACTGCAGATGGTGATTGCAGCCATGAAATTAAAAGACACTTACTCCTTGGAAGAAAAGTTATGACCAACCTAGATAGCATATTGAAAAGCAGAGACATTCCTTTACCAACAAAGGTCTGTCTAGTCAAGGCTATGGTTTTTCCAATAGTCATGTATGGATGTGAGAGCTGGACTGTGAAGCAAGCTGAGCACCGAAGAATTGATGCTTTTGAACTGTGGTGTTGAAGAAGACTCTTGAGAGTCCCTTGGACTGCAAGGAGATCCAACCAGTCCATTCAAACGAGATCAGTCCTGGGTGTTCTTTGGAAGGAATGATGCTAAAGCTGAAACTCCAGTACTTTGGCCACCTCATGCGAAGAACTGACTCATTGGAAAAGACTCAGATACTGGGAGGGATTGGGGGCAGGAGGAGAAGGGGACCACAGAGGATGAGATGGCTGGATGGCATCACTGACGTGATGGATGTGAGTCTGAGTGAACTCCAGGAGTTGGTGACAGACAGGGAGGCCTAGCGTGCTGCAATTCATGGGGTCTCAAGGAATTGGACACAACTGAATGGGTGAACTAAACTGAAGCATATTAGTGATTAAAAATAGTAATGTTTGCTCAAAATAATTTTTATCAAATAAAATCTCAACTGTGGTTTACAATAAGTTGTTTTTGCTTCATTTTGCAAAAGTAAACAGCATATGTGAAATATAAATGTATATGACTATATAATAGTGTATATATTTATAATGCATACATTTATACAGTGTATCAATGTATATAAGATGACCCGTGATGATCATCGTGCATTTTTTTCAAGTCATATATAATTATTTTCTATTTGCTGGCATTTCTACTTAATAGTCCTGAGATAATATACACAAAGCCATATAGCATTACTAAGTGATTTTGGTTTTAGCATTTTTCTTTTTGCTTTTTTTCAATACTTCATATTAGGAAATATTACAAGTGTTTTTTTGCAACCTGTCTTCTAATTCATTTGTTAAAATTGATTTGATATATATGCTATACACTAAACCCAGAGGCAGCTACAATGAACTTTTGACCTGTATTTCCTCAAAGTGTAAAGCATGCTGTTGATATGACAACAAAGTGTAGATAATCAATACCAATGGAAAAAATCATTTGCATCAGATATTAAAACACATCCCCACAGACAAACACACCAGAAACCTTTCCTTATAGATTTGTTGTCAGCAAGGAGATTATCAGTGTTCAAATTAGTGTGGTAGCACTTTTTCACTTTTCAGAAGAAAATATGCAAAAATCTAAAAGACTGTGAAATGTATTTTGTCTAGATGTTTACATGTGTGGCTAATAGTATTATATTTCATTTGAAATAGGTGAAGATTGAATAATATATGTAGTAAATCAAAATATAAAATTATTATGGGGTACTTTGCTTATTGAAAAATATTGCTAGAAATCACAAACCTTCTCTAGGTTCCAAATCCATTACACAAATGCTTGAAGTTGTTAACATTTATCTTTCTTTCATCCCAGGTATCTTATCATTAGAGAATACCTGTCTGATGACTGGGTTGATGCTTTTAGCAGTATTAGGCAATAGGAAAACATGTTGGTAACTATTAGACTCAACAGCTATTGATTTGCTGAGCCTGAAAAGTACTGCTATACTTAGCTTCACAGGCTTTCTTACAACCTTTTGAACCCAGGGCGATTATGCCTTAGAGAATAATTTAAATTAGAAAAAGGCAAAGGAAAAAAATGCAGCCATGAAATTAAAAGATGCTTACTCCTTGGAAGGAAAGTTATGACCAACATAGATAAAGCATATTGAAAAGCAGAGACATTACTTTGCCAACAAAGGTCTGTCTAGTCAAGGCTATGGTTTTTCCAGTAGTCATGTATGGATGTGAGAGTTGGACTGTGAAGAAAGCTGAGCACGAAGAATTGATGCTTTTGAACTGTGGTGTTGGAGAAGACTCTTGAGAGTCCCTTGGACTGCAAGGAGATCCAGTCAGTCCATTCTAAAGTAGATCAGTCTTGGGTGTTCTTTGGAAGGAATGATGCTAAAGCTGAAACTCCAGTACTTTGGCCACCTCATGCGAAAAGTTGACTCACTGGAAAAGACTCTGATGCTGGGAGGGACTGGGGGCAGGAGGAGAAGAGAACAACAGAGGATGATATGGCTAGATGGCATCACCGACTCGAAGGACGTGAGTTTTGGTGAACTCCAGGAGTTGGTGATGGACAGGGAGGCCTGGCGTGCTGTGATTCCTGAGGTCGCAGAGTCGGACATGACTGAGCGACTGAAATGAACTGAACTGAACTCTACTGAACTGCACTGAACAAGCCGTTGGGTAACCCTAACTAAATAGGATATTAAGTATGAGTGAGAAAAGCAAATTGATGTTGATTCTTTTATTTCATTTACAATGATCTTCTTTAGGGGTAACTTTCATGCGGTAAATATTCATTATCCTTCCCACAAATTAGTTGAATGATGGAGACTTATAATTTGTAAGTCAGTCTGTAGACTTTTCACACACACAGTTCAGTTCAGTTGCTCAGTCGTGTCCGACTCTTTGCGACCCCAATAATCGCAGCACGCCAGGCCTCCCTGTCCATCACCAGCTCCTGGAGTTCACCCAGACTCTCGTCCATTGAGTCCATGATGCCATCCAGCCATCTCATCCTTGGTCGGCCCCTTTTCCTCCTGCCCCCAATCCCTCCCAGCATCAGGGTCTTTTCCAATGAGTCAACTCTTCGCATAAGGTGGCTAAAGTACTGGAGCTTCAGTTTCAGCATCATTCCTTCCAAAGAAATCCCAGAGTTGATCTCCTTCAGAATGGACTGGTTGGATCTCCTTGCAGTCCAAGGGACTCTCAAGAGTCTTCTCCAACACCACAGTTCAAAAGCATCAATTCTTCAGTGCTCAGCCTTCTTCACAGTCCAACTCTCACATCATACATGACCACAGGAAAAACCATAGCCTTGACTAGATGGACCTTAGTCAGCAAAGTAATATCTCTGCTTTTGAATATACTATCTAGGTTGGTCATAACTTTTCTTCCAAGGAGTAAGCTCCTTTTAATTTCATGGCTACAGTCACCATCTGCAATGATTTTGGAGCCCAGAAAAATAAAGTCTGACACTGTTTCTACTGTTTCCCCATCTATTTCCCATGAAGTGATGGGGCCAGATGCCATGATCTTCGTTTTCTGAATGTTGAGCTTTAAGCCAACTTTTTCACTCTCCTCTTTCACACACACACACACAAAATTCCTCATCAGAAGTGTCCAATTCTTTCAGGTACAACTTCCCCAACAGCCTTCTCAGGTGTGTTTTCAGGCTGTGAGTGTGTTTATAAAATGTTGATGTATGGAAAAACCATTACAATATTGTAAAGTAACTAACCTCCAATTAAAATAAATAAATTTATATTTAAAAAAATAAAATACTTTTTGCATGTTAGGCCATTAGCTCAAAGAACTCATGCTCCCCAGTGACACTTCCAGATCATATCTTTTGTTCTCTTTTCAAATATCCTTCTTCAGGAATGATTCTATTTCTATTATTCCCAGCATTCTCTTTTATGCTGTCAATTATTGACATCTCACTGAGGATATTAGAATATGGTTCCATTTCTCTTCTCCATTCTTATTGCTGTCTTCCTTGCCAGGGTTTATTCTAGCTTTTGATTTATTGTTCAGTACTATAGGATTTCGTGATGATCCTCAGCTTTCAGTTTGTATTGAAGATTGAAGCATGTCCAGGAACTTGTGACTGGTTTACTTTGTGATGATCTGGTGAACAATGATCTTCCTTCTTTTTATAAGAGGACACTAGTATGTCAGAACATCTCATTGGGGCCTTTCAGTCTGAGGTCAACAATTCTCCCTTTGTAGAAACAGTATATATCTGAATGTCAACACATTAGCAGTTGAGTAGAAGAAATTGAGTTTGGCTCTTTGGCATGCTTTTTAAACTGGTCTTCCAGCACCCACACCTGACTGCTGCTCTGCCAGGCTGTTTCTTCCAATGCCCACACCTGACCTCTGATCTCCCTGAATCTATGTTAATGAAGTTTTCCTGAGGAGAATGGGAAGCTTCCATTTTGTGGCTTCACATACTGAAGGAGGAAACTTGGTGTTATCATGATTTTACATTTAAATTTTTACTCAAACTCATTGCTTTAGCCACATGAATCATCCCAATTTTCCATGATGACTGATGATTTCAGGCTCTCATGGCTTTCTACAAGGTGAATCCACACACTTCTTTCAGCAAGTACTTTATGTTTTAGCTCCTTTGCTCATCCAATCAGTTATAGCCTCTTGGCTTTCCTTACTTGAAATATATCTTGTCATTTAACCACACTCTGTTTTGTTCTTATATATTTACAGAAATATTCATGCATGATTTATTTAGTGTGAATGGGGAGATGAGAATGATATCTGATTTATCTGTCATATTTACTAAGATCCTGGCCAATAGCTGGCCAATGGTTCAGTAAGTTTTAATTTGAGTAAATAGTTTCATACTATCTAGTATATTATGTTTATTGCAAGAGAAGTCCAATATATGGATCATCAAGAACTGTTTATAGAAATATTGATGCATTGATAATGCCATTATTAAGGATAATTTCTTCACATTAATAACTTTTAGGACATTTAATATACAATTTGATTTTCTTTACTTTTTTAGTCTTTTTATTATTTGCTGAAAATTTCCCCCACGTTCATATGCAGATATTTAAATATTATTTCCCTTCTTCAAAAATGTCTCTCCATGTAAACAGAGGCATGTTGTAAAATTTAATAAAATATATTTATTTACCTTTTACACCCACACCATTGTTAGAAATAGCAGATAAATTTTAACCCTGAGCAGGACAAAAAGCACCTTAACTTTGGATTAAATTAATGAGTAAATATTATTTCTCACTAAATGCTTATCACTAAAATGCTTCCTATGACTTGTGATTGAAATTATTTTAATTTTGGATAATTTCTTACTAAAATCACAACTCAGTTCTTATACTTTAAGACATTCTCTATCACATGAAGCATTATGTCACTCACTCATCAATTCCAGGGCTAAACGTGCCCCTTGTAATGAAAATAAAAATACAACTTTATTATCTTGATCATCATTCTTTCACAAAATAGACATTACTTAAAACCCAAAGTTATATGCATATTTTACAAATATACAGTTTATATATAAAGGTCATATAAAGTTTATTTTACATATCCAATCTCTAAACCACTCTCCTTGGACACATTTTTCATTAAAATGATTTAAATATAAAGTGTATTACATAAAAGATATCAATATCATCTACTTTCAATATTTGTAAATAGGAAAGTAAAAAAATTTCAAATCTGATATCTGTATTCTTAAGGATTGTATTACTCTGTGTTTGTTCTCAGGTTTCATCATTAAGCTTTAGGATCTGTAGTTCTATAACCAGAAACCAACTTTAGCAATGAATTGAGTTTGAAATCCAGCAGTCCTCCAAATAATTCCAAATAACAAATTCATCAGGAAAAAAAAAAAAAAAAAGATCAGGATACAGTTTTGTTACAGCCGTGGGGAACAAGAGGAAAACAAGTTCTTGAGCCCAGAAGAGAGATAAAGCAACATATTTGCCGTGGATTCTTTCAGTTTCCCTTAGGACACAATAACAACTCTAAGGTACCCCTTTCTTATAGGTTTTTATGGGGAGAAGTACAAACAGAGTATAACTGGGAAAGGCCTGTATAAAGTGACAGAAATTGAACTTATGTTACATTTAGGGCACTCTCATTCCTCACTTAGGGTACTTCAAGTGAAAAACTGACAGGTAAGAGCAGGTCTCTGTTAGAGTATAAAAATTAAATTTAATGACTAAAAAGAAACAGTATTTGCCTTACTTGAAACAGAAATTCTTGAACATGAAATATGAAAATTCTAGCTAATGTCTTCATTCTTAAATATTCTCAGACTCTAAAATGTGAGATAAAGTTAATCCATTCAGTGTCTAGATAATGAAACAAAGCTTCCAAGGAAATTTTAAGGACAGTAAAGCATATGCATAAATGATAATCTCCCAGATGTCAGTATAGATAATAATCTAGAGTTTTAATGATTTTATGATTTTAGAAAATGTAATACAGAGATTGTCAAGCATTTGTGATCATTAAAAAAACGGGGTACCTCTCCCCATAGGTTAGGATTATGAAAGATAATCAGGGGTAATATATTTGCTAGTGAATATTTTCCATATAGTTTATTTGCAATGTGTAAAACAGGAATGGCAGATACATAGTTGTGTGTGCAGAAAGAGAGGAGAAGACAGATATATACCTATTAGTTCAAATCTCATGTCTTTAATGAAAACTATCTCAAGGCAATGTAATGAACCCCTTCAATAGATCAGTTTTCTATTTAGGAGTTCATGTAGTAGAAAAGAGAGGACATTACCATAAATATTTATATGACCCCAAACTTCTGAATCCAAACAGTGATTTTTAAAAAGTAGTTAAGTTATTAACATACTTTTTATTTATAACATTTTTATAGCTAAGGCAAAATAGCTCCCTCAATTAGTGATGAATTTGTAAGTGAGGAAAGTTAGATAATTAAGAAAATTCTTAAATGTATTAGTAACTGTACCCTCCACATTTGGTATCTTTACAATGCTGCAAAAGATAGACATTCAAACTTTACCTTAACATCAAAGTTAAGATTGCATTGCCTGATGGTAAAGGCAATGCTGTTATGATTAAATTAAACAAATACTTAAACTACTTATAATAAAATCTGAAAATAATAAAATTTATTTCAAAGCATAAGCAAGCATTTATTTCAGGAGATAATCAGGTAATGATTTAAAGTAGAAATGATAAAAGAGCAGTTTCATAAGTATTATTTAATTCTACAGGCTTATGAATAAACTGCTAAGTCACTTCAGTTGTGTCCGACTCTGTGCGACCCCATAGACGGCAGCCCACCAGGTTCCCTCGTCCCTGGTATTCTCCAGGCAAGAACACTGGAGTGGGTTGCCTTTCCTTCTCCAGTGCATGAAAGTGAAAAGCGAAAGTGAAGTTGCTCAGTCACATCTGACTCTAAGCGACCCCATGGACTGCAGCCTACCAGGCTCCTACATCCATGGGATTTTCCAGGCAAAGTACTGAAGTGGGGTGCCATTGCCTTCTCCATATGAATAAAAGAAAATAAAATTAAAATTCTTTATGCCCTCTTTCTTAGCAAATATGTTATAGCTGCAGTTGCAGTGTAGGTTTAATTTATATATTTTAAAAGTGTAGCATGACTAGAGAGAAATTCTCACTGGTTCATACAGAATTACCAAATGATGCTTGCTTCCAAATATACTTGAATCCTGGTGTAAGATAGCTACCATATATCAAAAATAGTAAATTACTTGCTTGGATATTATTTAGCTACCCTCACATAGCATTCAATAATTACATAATAAAACCAAGTCTGTGTGTGCATACATGGGTACTTCTCTCAGTTTTACAGATTATATTTAAAGTTATATAACATTTGAATGACAAATCACTCTAAAGTATTTTTACTCAGCAATATATAGCTATATTAAAAAAAAAAAAAAAAACTCTTTTATACCCAAGAGAATTTGTTTATAAATACATTATTTTTACTCAATTCTTATTGGCTCCTATACCTTTTTTCTCTATCTTCCTGTATATTAATTCAGGCCTCTGGGGACCCAGCCCCAGGCAACAGATAGCCAGCCTTTTCTATTCTTCTTTAAGCTTCCTATTTCTCAGTACTATTTTCTAAATTTGGTTTAGTGTTAGTCAGGTCTCCCACTAACTGAAGAATTCTGCCCATTTCCTCCACGTCTGAGGGTAGAGGACATTTCTATCATTGTTGGGGAGAACAGTTCACAGTACAGCAGACAAAATCACTGGGAAGAGGCCAGAGGGACTTTCAAAAAGCTAGTGGAAGGTTACTTTGCTCATATTTCAAAATATAGAAAAAATGAGGCTACAGTTTGAATTTGGAAAAGCATTTTAGCTCCCAGTTCTTGGGAGGCATGAAATATTCTTATTTCTTCCTACTGTATTGGTTTGTTCTATGGTAAGGATATATAGATTAATATGGTAGAGGATATATAGGTTAATAAAGAAATATTTACTAGAGTGCAAGATTTTCTGTGGTCAGACTTGCCATCAGTAATGATATAATAATTTTTCACACTAGTACAAGTTGTACACTAGCACTTTCTAGATTTGCAGTTTTTCTAATATTTGTACTCAGTGTGTTTAGAAGAGAACTTGCAGAAGACTAATTCTGTGCTGCAAAATGTAACTCTCTCAATTCTCCCATAGGTTTATTCTGGTTACTTGTAGTCTGAATAAAGGCTTGGACCTAATTGTATACATTTTGGGAGCAAGTGGATGATGAAAGGTGAATCCATTTAAGTCATTTCTAAAGTCTGAAATGTCACTGGAGGAAGAAAATTATTTAACATATAGATTTATATCAGGTGCTTACTATTTTTAATACCCTTGTGCTGCACTAAGGCAAATGCTTCTAATATGCTTTTTTAAGTCAACAGAATTATATGAAAGATTGTGTGTATAATTGTTTGTACTTTATATTTTTATAGAATTTATTGGCACTGGCATCTATCTAAAATATCTAAGAATAGTTTTATATCATAGTTTGAGTTACTTTCATTATGGTTTAATTAAAAACTTGAAGAAGAGGAAATTTGTTGAACGTCCACCTTGTGCCTGATGCTTGACGTGCGTTATCTTACATAATCTTTATAACACAAGGGTATTCTTGAAGCAGCTGGGGAATATTTGTCTTGGTTGAAGTAAGAAGTCAGTGTAATTAATCATCAACTATGACTTTGACCTAGATATTGCCATGTTGATATTTAAGACAGTAACTTCAAGTTATGTAGGTATTGTTGAATTCAGCAGCCTCTAAATCTAAATGTATTTTTAGTTGATGCATTCTCAGAATTGGTCAGGGAAATATGTATTTAGCATACTCCTACTGTCATTTCCTCTTCCATTATTACTCTTTGGCTGAGTCTTCTTGTGGCCTTTAAGATCATCTATATCTAGGTATTTTCCTCATTCAATACCCTTTAACTCAGCATTTGTTCTGAAGATGTAGAAGGCTTACTAATCTGTTTTTTCCTTAAGTTTTAATAGAGAGGTTTACCTGTTTTCAATTGCTTTTTGAGTATATTTCATATCACAGATATAAAACAGCCTTTTAACAGCTATAAGGCCTTTTTCCAAAATTCTTCAACTTGGCAATGAGCTCTAATTTCAGCTTCACCTCACCAGCCTCAGATATCTGAAAAGATGCTCACTTAGGAACTATTTTATTTCTTCCACTTGTGAATTAAATTATTTTAGACAGCTATTGTCTTTGATTTTGTCTGGTGATACCCATGCTATTGTGGTATTGATGAGGAAGACCAAAAATCAAAGGGGTAGCAAAAGTAGTTTAGCAAAAAGACTATTTACTGAAGGGTTAAGGAAGCGATGAAGAAATGCGGAAGCATGAAAGGACTAACAAGAATACAGAGCTATTATTTACCCAGGCTGAAGGGGAAAATGGGAAGAAGTGGGGTCATCAGATCCTCAGATAACTGGAATAAAAAAGGAGGAGTATCTCAAACGGAGCTTTGGCAGTAGAAGCTGGAAGCCAATATCTGAGTAACGTCCAGGTTCTCTGCCACTCTGAAAGCTCTCCATTGGCTGAAGGAAGCTTTGGATCTGAGGCAGGAGCCCAAGAAACATTGTCTATAAATGTAAGTCTCCTATGGTACAGATTAGGACAGCAAGGTAATAATACAGATAGCAGGAGAGGGTGGTGAGTGTAAAATAGTCAATGTAACATTCAAATGTGGATCTCCCACTCAGATCTCACCTCTGAATTTCAGACCTCTGTTTAACTGTTTACTTGATGCCTTGGGGCAGCATGGGGGAGCTTCCCTGGTGGCTCAAAGATTAAAGCATCTGCCTGCAATGTGGGAAACCTGGGTTCGATCCCTGGGTCGGGAAGATCCCCTGGAGAAGGAAATGGCAACTCACTCCAGTATTCTTGCCTGGAGAACCCATGGTCAGAGGAGCCTGGAGGGCTACAGTCCATGGGATTGCAAACAGTTGGACACAACTGAGTGACTTCACTTTCACTTTCAGAAATCAAATAGAATTCTGTGGTATGTAGAGTTCTAAGATAGTCCTCAAGTTTCCTGCTCTCCGGTATATCTAACCTGAATAATCCCCTCCTTTTGACTGTGGAGGGTCCTAGGAATGTGATGTGAGAGTTGTACCATTGATTAGGTTATGATATGTTAGAAAGATGATGTCACTCATTGATTTTCTTATATCACATAAGATTGCTTGGTAGCTAACTAGGGGGATTCTCCTGCTGCTCTTGAACAAGTAACTGTCTTGTGACAGAGAGAACCACCTGGCATGGAATCCTAGGAGCTGAGAATGGCCAGGGGTTGACAGACAACAAGAGCAGCATATGAGGCTTAGAGTTCAAGGAAGTGAATTCTGCCTGAATAAACTTTTAAGAGTATGCTGTGTTCTAGATGAGAATTCCAGAATAGTGGACACTATGATTTCAGCCTTGTGAGACCCTGAGCAGAGGATTCTTGTCAAGTCAAGCCCAAACTTCTGATCTATAGTAACTTTAGGATAATGAGTGCCTTGTGCTTTAAGAGGCTAAGTCTGCAGTAATTTGTTACACAGAGCTAAAAAAAATCTAGTAATATTAAACAGGCTGAAAATAAACTCCTGACTTCCACTCTTAAATGACACATCTGCTCCTCCCCCAGTTTTCCTTAAGTAACTCCATATTTCAACATACTAAGGTCCCCAAATCCTTATTCAACTTTGATATGACTCAATATTTCATATTTTACAAAGTTCATCTATAAATCCTGCTGGCTCTATCTTCTAAACATATCTGTAGTTCTTTATTCTAAATATGTCTGTAATATCTTACCCCTTGACCATCACTTGGCTTACTCTGGCCTTCATTCCTTGCTTGTATTTTTCAGTACTTTCCAAACTAACCTGGTTGCTTTTGTATGTGCCCACAAAAATCAAATCTCCACAAGTAGTGGACTAAGGCTTAGAAAATATAAATTTCAAAACTTTTCTGTTCAAAACCTTACAGCAATTTCCAGTATCATTCAAAAAAAAAAAAAAAAAAAAAAAAAACCTCTCTATAAATGGCCCATAGACATCAAAACAAATGAAAGTGGGATTTGTGGTCTGCAAATTATTCCTGTTCATGCCACTTTCATTACCAGGTTATGGATTCTGGATTTTGTAACATTTTTCTTTTTCTCTATGTTATACTTGTTATGCTTCTGGTTTTTAAAATTTATTTTTCTATTTACTCCAAAATTTGGTTTGCATTTTAGAGATCTACACTTACTTAATAATTTCATGATCTACAGCTATGAAATTAAAAGATGCTTGCTCCTTGGAAGGAAAGCTATGAGAAACTTAGACAGCATATGAAAAATCAGAGACAGCACTTTGCCAACAAAGGTCTGTATAGTCAAAGCTATGGTTTTTACAGGAGTCATGGATGGATGTGAGAGTTGCACCATAAAGAAGGCTGAGCGCTGAAGAAATTGATGTTTTCAAATTGTGGTGCTGGAGAAGACTCTTGAGAGTTCCTTGGACAGCAAGAAGATCAAGACAGTCAATCCTAAAGGAAATCAACCCTGAATATTCATTGGAAGGACTGATGCTGAAGCTCCAATACCTGATGTGAAGGGTCAACTCACTGGAAAAGATCCTGATGCTGGGAAAGATTGCAAGTAAAAAGATAAGGGGGTGGCAGAAGATAAGATGGTTACATAGCATCACCAACTCAATGGATATGAATTTGAGCAAACTCTGGGAGACAGTGGAGTACACAGGAGCTTGGTATGCTATAGTCCATAGGATTGCAAAGAGTTGGACACAACTTAGCAACTGAACAATAACACTTACTTTAAATTTGTGTTTCTAGTAAATCAGTTTAACTATAGTTTACAAACAGGGATTGATATATGACAAAACATACTTTAAAAAAACTCCAATCAAATAATTTCTTAACCATAGAGAGTTTGAGAACCGCTCAGATTTTCTCCACCCCATTCCTTGCTTGCTAATCTCCAGGCTCACTGACCCCTGGATAGTTTTCAACCTCCTCAAATGCAATCCAATCTCTGGGACACTTGCTTGTCTTGTCCCAGATATTCTTAAGGTATTATCTTTCACCTCACTCAGGGTCTCTACTCAAATGTCACATCATCAAAGAGCTTTTAACAGTCACCTTTTCTTTTATCATTACCCTTTTGAAATGCAGCATTCATCTCCCCTCTATAATTCTTACTTCCCTTGTTTAATTTTGTTTTTCTCATTTAAATATGTATTTATTAACATTGTATATATGTAGCTGTGTGTGTTCATATACATATAGTTGTAAGTAAACATGAATGAATTTCTAGGAATATACGTATATGTATACATGTATATTAGTTATTTTTATTGATGCCATAACAAATTACCACAAACATAGTAGCTTAAAATAAGTCCTTTTAATATGTTACTATGTTAAGCCAAGGCTTAGGACATGTATATCTTTTTGTGGTTATTACTCTGTTATAATATGAACATATATAAACAAAAATATTGTTCATTTTTCACCCAAAATACTATGAGTTTGTTAGAAGAGGAACTTTGTGTAATCAGTGCCTAGGACATTTCCTGGCATGTTTCATTACTATAAAGAAGTAGTTTTATACATATAGACCGTCACTGACTTGATGAAATTATATTTTACATATATTTCCTAGGCATGTGTATGTGCCTCTGTGTGTGTGTGTGTGTGTATGAACTAAAAGAACGGCAGAAGCTTAAAGGTTCAGTTCAGTCGCTCATTCGTGTCCAACTCTTTGTGACCCCATGAATTGCAGCATGCCAGGCCTCCCTGTCCATCATTAACTTCCAGAGTTCACTCAGACTCACGTCCATCAAGTCAGTGATGCCATCCAGCCATCTCATCCTCTGTCATCCCCTTCTCCTCCTGCCCCCAATCCCTCCCAGCATCAGAGTCTTTGCCAATGAGTCAACTCTTCGCATGAGGTGGCCAAAGTACTGGAGTTTCTCTTTAGCATCATTCCTTCCAAAGAAATGCCAGGGCTGATCTCCTTCAGAATGGACTGGTTGGATCTCCTTGTAGTCCAAGGGAATCTCAAGGGTCTTCTCCAACACCACAGTTCAAAAGCATCAATTCTTCAGCACTCAGCTTCAAGAGATGGCAAGAGTGAACGTCAACATTCTAGGAATCAGCAAACTAAAATGGACTGGAATGGGTGAATTTAACTCAGATGACAATTAAATCTACTACTGCGGGCAGGAATCCCTCAGAAGAAATGGAGTAGCCATCATGGTCAACAAAAGAGTCCGAAATGCAGTACTTGGATGCAGTCTCAGAAACGACAGAATGATCTCTGTTCGTTTCCAAGGCAAACCATTCAATATCACAGTTATCCAAGTTTATGCCCCAACTCGTAATGCTGAAGAAGCTGAAGTTGAACGGTTCTATGAAGACCTACAAGACCTTTTAGAACTAACACCCCCAAAAGATGTCCTTTTCATTCTAGGGGACTGGAATGCAAAAGTAGGAAGTCAAGAAATACCTGGAGTAACAGGCAAATTTGGGCTTGGAATGTGGAATAAAGCAGGGCAAAGACTAACAGAGTTTTGCCAAGAAAATGCACTGGTCATAGCTTAAAGGTAGCTAAATGCAAACATGCAATTATTTGGAACTATCAACTCATGTTGATTCTAAACATTTATTTGTCATCGATTCTACATTTCCATTTCATAAACAATAAAAAAGTTTCAGTTGATGATATATGCCTTTTTAAATAGATTTCAGCCTATTCAAAAGATTAATTTACTTCTAATTTTAAACCATTTATGCAAAAAAAAATGGTTTAAGTGTCAGTATCAATGTTATAGAGATCCCTCTTCTTTCTTTGTACTAGTAGTTACTTAATCTTATGGGGGAGGAGTAGCAAATTTTAGCTTTTCAAATAAATATAATCTGGCCATTTGTTTAGGAATATATGTATACATAAGCAATTCAAAAAATCTTGTTTGTTAATAATGCACTAAATATATTGTAAATATTTTTTAGGTATCTTTTAGTTTCATTTTCTTATAATTTTGCTTCTGAATTAAGGAGAATAAAGTGATATGATAATAATTACATGTCAAACTTTCCAATTTTTAGTACATAATACTCAGGCTGTTGCTTTGTAATTAATTAGTAAGAAAATAAACTTTGATTAGTACCAAAAATATTCATAATATATTTTTCTCTACTTCAAATTGTAAAATTTAAGCCTCTGTGTTAGGTATTAAGACATTTGTTAGTATTGATATTCATTTAGAAATTCTCATAAAGTTCAAATGGTACTGGACCAATTTAATGGAATAAATAATACCTCAAGCCTTATACAGGGAACTCTTGGGCAAAAATTTCCTCTGAACACAAAAAAAAGGAGGAAATCCATTCATTTGTTCAACAAAGGGCAGATACTGTGCTAGTACAGTAGAACAACCATGAATCAAAACAGACAAATAGTTTATTTTTATGGAGCTTATGTCCAAGTGGGGCAGACACCATAAACAAGAAATACACCTATGTCAAGTGAGGATAAGTGCCGTGAGGAAGAACAAAGGAGGGTTAAGAAATAGAAAGTGATGGCGATGGGAAAATGTCCTTTCACATAAAAAAGAGAAGGTCCATTTTAGAAAGTGAGATGTAAGTAGAGGTCAGAAAGGAGTCAGATGCCCAGATATGTGAGTCAAGAGCTTTTCAGGCAGAGGAAATTTTCTTTTAAAGTTTATGGAATGATAATAAAGATAATTTTCCATCTTTATGTTTTACTTTCAGGAAAAGTATTTCTAGCATAAAAATAAAACTAGAAATATTTGTGGTAAAGTGTGATGAATACACAGAGATTATTTTTATAGAAGCATATGCCTGAAGGTAAGTTGCAACAAAAATGAACTGCCTGGGCAAAGATCAGCCTCCACTGAGTAACCACTAAGGCTTGTCAGAGGGAAGTTAGAGAATGTGGGTATTTTCTCATATAATTTTCCAAAGAGGATGGATGTGAACATTAAAGCTGCATTAGTTCTAACTAATTTCTCAGACCCCTTATGGCAACAATTACCCCCAGTGCACTGGAATACACTTCCAACTCTTAATGCAGGAAAAAGTTCTCACACATATTCTTTGAAATACTCTTTTCCTTGAATTACTTTATCTTTATGCCCACTTCAAAAGTAATGATTAGTAATCCAATTTCTTTATTTTACATAGCAGACAAGTTTGTTAAATCAGACTCATTTCTCCTAAGTCAGGTCATGCTGCCCAGGACAACACTACCTCTGATTTAACATACATCTTAAATTTAAAAACATTCAGTTCCTATAGCTTTCCATTTGCCCTTTCCTTTTCTAAAGAAAAAATATGAAAATATGCTATATAAAAATTTCCAGTTTGCTAGCATATTCTTTTTTCCTGTTTGCTGCCTTTTATATAAATAGTTTAGATTTGTATTTGGTCTAGCAGCATTAATTTTCTTTATCCTCAGGATATGGTCCAATCCACTCAATAAACTGTCTGGAAACCAATACATGTATATTAACATGTAATTAACATATTCAAAGCACTTTGATGGGCACAACTGTAAAGCATATATTACATAACAATGCTCATAGACAATTCTACTTGTCTCCAAACATTGAAAGTAAAATAAAATGCTATGCCTGCCCAATTCTGGAGTTGAAAGAAAAATATATTGTACACTCGTGGCTGATTCATGTCAATGTATAGCAAAACGAATACAGTATTGTAAAGCAAAACAAACTAAAAAATAAAAATTAATTAAAAAAAAAGAAAAATATACAGGTCACCAAAATCCAGGGTAATATGTTTTTTTCTAAGTTATAAGAAATTACAGACAGGCATAGTATTGATCATGGGATCCTGAACTTCAAGACTACAATTATGAGAAAGTCGAATTTGGGGGCAAGTTCAAGATGGCAGCATAAAAAGATGTTCAACTCACCTCATCCCACAGACACATTCAATCTATTGCTACATACAGAATCAGTTCAGTTCAGTTCAGTTCAATTGCTCAGTCATGTCTGACCTTTGAGATCCCATGAACTGCAGCATGCCAGGCCTCCCTGTTCATCACCAACTCCCGGCGTCCATCCAAACCCATGTCCGTTGAGTCGGTGATGCCATCCAACAATCTCATCCTCTGTTTTCCCCTTCTCCACCTGCCCTCAATCCTTCCCAGCATCAGGGTCTTTTCAAATGAGTCAGCTTTTCCCATCAGATGGCCAAAATATTGGAGTTTCAGCTTCAGTCCCTCCAATGAACATCCAGTACTGATTTCCTTTAGGATGGACTGGTTGGATCTCCTTGCAGTCCAAGGGACTCTTGAGTCTTCTCCAACACCACAGTTCAAAACCATCAATTCTTCAGTGCTCAGCTTTCTTTATAGTCCAACTCTCACATCTCTACATGACCACTGGAAAAATCATATGCTTGACTAGATGGACCTTTGTTGACAAAATAATGTCTCTGCTTTTTAATATGCTGTCTAGGTTGGTCATAAGTTTCCTTCCAAGGAGTAAGCATCTTTTAATTTCATGGCTGCAGTCACCATCCATCTGATTTTGGAGCCCAAAAAACAAAGTTAGCTGCTGTTTCCACTGTTTCTCCATCTATTTGCCATGAAGTGATGGGACCAAATGGAAAGATCTTAGTTTTCTGAATGTTGAGCTTTAAGCCAACTTTTTCACTCCCTTTCACTTTCATCATACAGAATAATCTCCTCTTAAAAAAAGCCAAAAACTAGCTGAATGACTGCTACACATTGAAAGAGCAAGAAAAACCTATACTGGAATGATTAGGAAAGGCTGAGACATCGTTGCAAACTTTTCCCCCAATTTGATGACCCACAAACTGCAAGGAGCTCAAAACTTGGAGCTCCTCCCTAGAAAGCAGCGAAGGGCTTGAACCCTATACCTGGCACTCAGACTTTTAAGACCTGCCCCAGAGAGGAACACTTAAAACATCTACCTTTGAAAGCCAATGGGGATCATGTGCATGAGACTCGTAAGGCCATAATGAACTGAGATGTGATTTTTAACCCACTCAATTCAGTGCAGAAGTGGCCATTTGAAAAGTGCCCAGATACTCTGTAAAGGAGATTTATTTGCTTACCTTAAAATGCTGGTCTGAGGGACAGGCATCTAACTTTAACACACATCTAGAGGACTGCAGAAGCAGAGGCTGGCAGGAGTCGTTATTATACTGTTTACCTCACTTCAGCAGTGGGTCCCATTTATTATTGTTTTTTAATAGTCATAGTCTTTTTTCACCTTCAGGAGCACCATCTTTAAACCTTTCCTCTGCCACGCTACTATCCCCCTAGGGGTGCTTTTACACATGTCTGGTGCCCCATTTTTGTGGCTGTCACCTAGAGAAGATCTCTTGATCACCTGGCTTTAGTGACCAGTGTAGCCTGCTATCCTAGGTACTATGAGACTGTAACAAATTGAGAGACAATTCTTGGCTGGCTACCAAACCCAACTGCACAGACAACCAACTCAAACACACTTCCATTGTCTATGCCAAAAAAAAAAGTGGGGGTGGGGCTGTTGGCTTGTCCTAGACCTTTCACCTGAGGCACAAGATTAGGGTTTGACACAGACCAAGAAGCCTACAGCAGGGTTCTCAGGGAACAGAGGCCAGTGGGCATCAACTCTGTGATTTTTATTTTCCTCACTCCAGCTTGTTGTTATCTATGTGAGTAAGGCTTATCCCCTTACCAGGCACCTTGATTATTGTAGCTGCTGCCTGGGGATGCCTTTAGACTGCCTGGCTCTAGTGGCCAGTGGGGCATAATCTTATGTGTCTCATAGGACTGTTACCAACAGAGAAAGTATTCTTAACTGACTATCACCACCAGAGAATCAGCAACAGATAACAGTCCAAAGAAGGCAGTCTTTCTGTATAAGAGGCCTATTAGCTTGTCCACATAGCTGCAGAATTAGGTGTAAGCTTCAAATAAAACATTTATCTAAGGACTGACTCTAATCTGTTTCAGACACCTCAGAAGATGATGCTATCTTTTCAGGCTCCCTATACTGCACTTAAGAATGCCAATATTGTTAGGAAGAGCAGTTACATGTGTCTGGTGTCTGGTTTTTATGTGTGGTGCTCTGGGCTTTTAATGGCTCCCTCCCAGGTAAGACCCCTTGACCACTTAGATCTGGTGGTCAGATGGACTTGTGATCTTGGTCCCCTGAGACTGTAACAAATGGAGAGACAGTTCTTAGCTGCTACCTACCCAGGACACAGAACAGACAGCAGGCTGAAACGTATCCCCAGTCTTTCTATGAAATAGGCCTATTTGCTTGTCCTGGAATTTCAGGCTGAGGAGCATGCTTTTGGTTTTGCACACATTTAGACAGGGGACTACTAAAATGCTCTCTGGGGATGAAGCAGGTAGACACCATCTTTGAATTCTCCATCTGCCTCATTTCAGCTCACCATTATCTCCTGGGAAGAAGTCTGTACTCTTGTCTTGTAACCTGAATTTTATGACTGATATGCAAGGGACACTTCTAGGTTACCTGGATTTAGTGGTCAGAGGGACTTATGCTTATAGTGACATAGGACTTCATATATTTGCATTATTTTAAAGTTGCTGCCTAGGGAACTAGCTTCCCCTCAGGTTCAGTCTATGTGCTGGTTGAGATCTTCCTCTTGGGATGCTGTCAGGATGAGCATACCCTCAACTATGGGGAGCCACTAAAAATAAAATATATTACTTTGACAATCTCAAAGGTTTGAAAGACAACCAAGAGCTTGGGCAGGGTTGAATTGTAAGGCTTATCTCCTACACAAGGCCACTTTCTCAAGACTGAGAGAGGTCAATCTTTCATCTTATGCAAGCAATATGCAGAGAGAGTCAAGGAAAAATGAAGAAGCAAAAGAATATGTTCCAAACCAAAGAACAAGTTAAAACTTCAGAAACAGTCCTCAATGAAATGGAGATAAGTAATTTAACTAATAAAGAGACTTAAACAGTTCACAAAGAGCTCACCCAACTTGGGATAAGAATGGATGAACACAGTGAGAACATTAATAAAGAGGGATCAAATATAAGAAAGTACCAAACAGAAGTTTCAGAGCTAACGATACAATATCTGAACTGAAAAATACACTAGAGAGTTCAACAATAAACACGATGAAGCAGAAGAAAGGATCACTGAATATGATCAATGAATCATATTCATATCAGTAAATCACTGAAAGGATCAAGTGAATATAGTTTGAGTCTCATGAGACAATATCAAGTAGACAAACATTAATGTTACAGATGTCTTAGAAGAAGAAGAGAAATAGAAAGGAACAGTAAAGTATTTTAATAAATTAATGGCTGAAAACTTCGCTAATCCAGGAAAGGAAACAGATACCCATATCCATGAAACCTTGAATGCTCCAAATAAGATGAATTCAAAGAGACTCATATCAAGACATAGTATAATTAAATGTAAAAAATTTAAAAACAAAGAGAGAATCTTAAATGCAGCAAAAAATAAAACAATTTGCTATGTTCAAGGGAACACATATAAGACTATCAGAAGATTTTTCAGCAGAAACACAAGAAGACAGAAGGAAATGGCATGATACAATCAGAGTACTTAAAGGAAAAACTCCCAATAAAAATATTCTGGATCCTGTAAAGTTGTCATTCAGAATTGAAAGATAATACTTTCCAAACAAGCAAAAGCTAAAGGACTACATCACTACTAGAATGGCTTTATAAGAAATGTTAAAGTGGTTTGTTTAAGCTGAAATGATAGGACACTAATTAATAACCAAAAAAAAGAAAATACAAATCTTACTGGTAGAGTTAAATATGCAGTAAAATTCAGAATAATCTAGTGTGGTAAAGGAGGTAATACTCACTGAAAAAGCTAGCATGAAGACTGAAAGACAAAAGTAGAAAATATAACTGCAACTGTATGCCACTTTATAAAGGGGTATATAAAATAAAAATATCTAAATTGTGACATCAGGAACACAAAATATTGGGGCTCACAAAATGTAGAGCTATAGAATCTGATCAAACTTAAACAGTAGTCAATAAAACATTTTTAAAATGCAACCTGTTATATGTAAGCCTCATGGTAACCACAAAGTAAAATCAATAGAACACAAAATATGGAGAGAAAGATATCAAAACACAGCAGTACAGAAAACCATCAAATTAGAAAGGAAGAGAAGAAGAAAAGAAACTAGAAGAATTACAAAATGTTCAGAAAACAATTGAAAAAATAGAAATATGTACATACCTATAAATAATTCCTTTAAATATTAACAGACTAAACTCTTCAATCAAAAGACACAATATGGCTTACTGGGGAAAAAAGAAGATCCAGTTATATGCTCCCTATAAGAGACTCATTTCATATGCAAGGATACCCATAGACTGAGAGTTAAAATACTGGTAAAAAATAGTTGAAGAAAATAGACACCAAAATAAAGGTAGGTAGTTATATTTAAATCAGATAAAATAGACTATAAAACAAAGATTTTAATGAGATGAAAAAGATCATTACATAATAATAAAGAAGTCAATCCAATAAGAGTGTAAAATGTTTGTAAGTATTAATGCCCCCAACATATATATATATATATAAATAGACCTAAAGGGAAAAAATACACAACAGCAAACTAATAGATGTTTAACAGCCTGCTTTCATCAATTGATAGATGATCCAGACATAAAATCAATTAAGTAAACATTGGTTTTATAAACAATTCAATCAGACAGATTTAACAGCACACAGAATATTCTATCCCAAATCAATAGAATGCACATTCTTCTCAAGTGCATATGGAACGTTCTCTGGGCCATTATAGTGCTTTGGGCCATTATAGTGCTTTAGACCATAAAACAGCTCTTAATATATTTATAGGATTGAAAATTGAACAAATGTTTCTTTCTAATTACAACAATGTAAAACAAATAAGTTACAAGAAGAAAACTAGAAAATTCACAAATATATGAAGATTAAACAGCATGCTACTGAACAACTAATAGGTCAAAAAAGAAATCAAGAAAGATAAAAATATGTTATGACAAATGGAAATACAATATATCAAAACTTATGCTATGCAGCAAAAACAGTTATAAGAGGGATACTAATAGTGATAAAATCCTATTTTAAGAACAAGAAAAATCTCAAACAACCTAGTTTTACAGCTGAAGGAACTAGATAAGGAAGAACAAAGCCCTAAATTAGTAGAAGAAAGAAAATAACAAAGATCAGAGCAGAAATAAATCAAACAGGCTTTAAAACAAAACAACTGAAAAGATCAATAAAACTAAGATATGAAAGATCATAAAAGACTATGCTGAAAAAATTATCTACCAACAGATTGGACAATCTATAAGAAACTGATAAATTTCTAGGCACATGCAATCTATCAAGATTGAATTATGAAGAAATAGACAATCTGAATAGATAAATTACTAGCAAGGGGTTTGAATCATGAAAGTCTAGAACCAAGTAACTTCACTGTGACTTCTACTAAACATTTAAAGAACACCAATTCTTTTCAAACTCTTCAAAAAACTGAAGAGAGAAAAAAATTTTCCAAATCCATTTTATGAGGCCAGCATTACCCTGACTTCAAAACCAAGCAATGATCCCACAAGAAAACTGCAGGCCAATATCCTTGATAAACATACACAAAAATTCCTCAAAACAATATTAGCAAACTAAATTCAATCGTATATTAAAAAGATCATAGGAGAAGAACAAAAAGAAACGAGTGGGACAGCATTAATTTAAAAGCTTTTGCATAGCGAAGAAAACTATTAAAAAATTAAAAGGCAGTTTACCAAATAGAAAATACTTGCAAATCATGTATCTAATAAGGAATTAATAACCAAAATATATGTTCAACTCATATAACACAATAGGGAAAAAAAAAAAAAAAACCTTAAAACTCAGTTAATAATTAGCAGAGAACTTGAATATGTATGTTTCCAAAGAAAACATACAGATGACCAACAAGTATACGAAAAGATGCTAAATATCACCAATCATTATGAAAATGCAAATCAAAATCGCAATGAGATGTCACCTCACACCTGTTACAGTGGCTGTTTTCAGTTAGAAAAGAAATTTAAATTTTGGTGAGGATGTGGAATAAAGGGAATCCTTGCATACCAGTAGTAGCAATGTATTTGGTGCAATGATTATGCAAAACACTGTGAATATTCTCAAAACATTAGAAATAGAATTGCCATATGGTCCACCAATTCCTCTTCTGAGTATTTATCCCGAGACAATGAAAACATTAACTCAAAAAGATACATGCATATTCACAGTGGCATTATTTTGTAATAGTGAAGCTATGGACGCAAACTAAGTGTCCATCAATGGATGAATAGATAGAGAAATTGTGGTATATACAGTGAAACATTAATCAGTTTTTAAAAAAGAAGAAAATCACAACATTGATAGATTTTGAGGGCATTGTTTTTGTTTGTTTTAGTTGCTAAGTCATGTCTGATTCTTTTACAACTGCATGGACTATAGTCTGGCAGGCTCTTCTATCCATGGAGTTTCTTGACAAATTGAGGGCATTACACTGGGTAAACTAAGGCAGACAGAGCAAAACAAATACTGAATGATCTCACTTATACTTGAAATCTAAAAACAAATAAACAAAAACACAAACACAACTCATAGATTCAGAGAACAGACTGATAGTTGCCAGAGGCAGAGGGAGTCAGCCAATTGGTAAAGGAGGTTAAAAGTACAAATTTCCAGCTATAAAATAATCATGAGGATGTAATACACAGCATTGTGAATATAGTTAATAATACCATATGTGTATATTTTGAAAGTTGCTAGGAAAGTCTTAAAAATTTTCATAACAAAAAAATATTTTGTAACTATACATGCTGATAATTTTTAAATAGATAAACTGTGGTGATCACTTCAGAATATATACAAATATCAAATTACTATGTTGTACACCTGAAATTAATATGATATGAAAACTCTAAAATTTATTATGTGCAACAGAGGGCAGATTGTGGAAAATAAAACTATTGTCCTCAAATACTCATTTATCATTAATCTACATTCTTTGACATAGAAGTTTACAGTATCTCTTGTTAGAGGCAGATTATATTTCTCCAAAATTGGCTTTCATGTTGGTCATATGATTTCGTTCAGTAATGTGTGGTAAGTAGACTTCTTAATGGATCAGTTCAGCTCAGTTCATTTCAGTCACTCAATTGGTCCAACTCTTTGCAAGCCCATGAACTGCAACATGCCAGGCCTGCCTGTCCATCACCAACTCCCAGAGTTTAGTCAAACTCATATCCATTGAGTCAGTGATATCATCCAACCATCTCATCCTCTGTCAACCACTTCTGCTCATGCCTTCAATCTTTCCCAGCATCAGGGTCTTTTCCAATGAGTCAGTTCTTCACATCAGGTAGCCAAATTACTGGATATCATCTTCAGAATCAGTCCTTCCAAAGACTATTCAGGACTGATTCGCTTTAGGATGGACTGGTTGGATGTCTTTTCAGTCCAAGAGATTCACAAGAGTCTTCTACAACGCCACAGTTCAAAAGTATCAAATCTTTGGTGCTCAGCTTTCTTTATAGTCCAGTGATCACAGGCATACATGACTACTGGAAAAACCATAGCTTTGACTGGACAGATTTTGTTGGCAAGGTAATGTCTCTGCTTTTAAATAAGCTGTCTAGGTTACTGATAACTTTTCTTCCAAAGAGTAAACGTCTTTTAATTTAATGGCTGCAATCACCATCTGCAATGATTTTGGAGCCCAAAAAAATAAAATCTGACACTGATTCCACTGTTTTCCATTTGCCATGAAGTGATTGGGCCAGATGTCATGATCTTAGTTTTCTGAATGTTGAGCTTTAAGCCAACTTTTTCACTTTCCTCTTTCACTTTCATCAAGAAGCTATTTAGTTCTTCTTCACTTTCTTCCATAAAGGCAGTGTCATCTGCATATCTGAGGTTATTGATATTTCTCCTGGCAAGCTTTATTCCAGTTTATGCTTATCTAGTCCAATATTTCACATGATGTACTCTGCATATAAGTTAAATAAGCAGGGTGACAATATACAGCCTTGACATACTCCTTTTCCTATTAGGGACCAGTCTGTTCCATATCCAGTTCTAACTTTTGCTTCTTGACCTGCACACAGATTTTTCAGGAGGCAAGTCAGGTGGTCTGATATTCCATCTCTTTAAGAATTTTCTATAGTTTTTTTGGTGATCCACACAGACAAAGACTTTGGCATAGTTGATATAACAGAAGTAGATGTTTTCCTGGAACTCTCTTGCTTTTTCAATGATCCAGCAGGTGTTGGTAATTTGATCTCTGCTTCCTCTACCTTTTCTAAATCCAGCTTGAACATCTGGAAGTCATGGTTCACATACTATTGAAACCTCGCTTGGAGAATTTTGAATATTCTTTTGTTAGCTTGTGAAATGAGTCCAATTGTGTGGAAGTTTGAGCATTCTTTTCATTGCCTTTCTTTGGAATTGAAATGAAAACTGAGTTTTCCAGTCCTGTGGCCAATGCTGAGTTTTCCAATTTTGCTGGCATATTGAGTGCAGCACTATCATAGCATCATATTTTAGGATTTGAAAGAGCTCAACTGAAATCCCATCACCTCCACTAGCTTTTTATTTGTAGTGATGCTTTTTAAGGCCTACTTGACTTCTTCACATTCCAGGATGTCTGGCTCTAGGTGAGTATGAATGATCATACCATCATGATTATCTGGGTCCTAAGATCTTTTTTTGTATAGTTCTTCTGTGTATTCTTGCCACCTCTTCTTAATATCTTCTCCTTCTGATAGGTCCATAGCATTTATGTACTTTATTGTGCCTGTCTTTGCATGAAAATTTCCTTTGGCATCTCTGATTTTCTTGAAGACATCTCTAGTCTTTCCCATTCTATTTTTTCTTCTATTTTCTTTTCTTTCTTTCTTTCTTTCTTTTTTTTTTTTTTTGCATTGATCACTGAGGAAGGCTTTCTTATCTCTCCCTGCTATTCTTTGGAATCTTGCATTCAAAAGGGGTATATCTTTCCTTTTCTTCTTTGCCTATCACTTCTCTCCTTTTCATAGCTGTTGTAAGTGCTCCTCAGACAACCATTTTGCCTTTTTGCATTTCTTTTTTTGGGGGATGGTCTTGATCCCTACCTCCTGTACAATGTCACGAACCTCCATCCATAGTTCTTCAGGCACTCTGTCCATCATATCTAATCCCTTAAATCTATTTGTCACTTTCACTGTATAGTCATAAGGGTTTTGATTTAGGTCATACCTGAATGGTCTAGGAGTTTTTCCTACTTTCTTCAGTTTAAGTCAGAATTTGGCGATAAAGTGTTCATGATCTGAGCCACAGCCAGCTCCTTTTTGCTGACTGTATAGAGCTTCTCTGTCTTTGGCTGTAAAGAATATAATCAATCTGATTTTGCTATTGAGCATCTGGTGATGTCCCTTTATAGGGTCTTCTCCTGTATTGTTGGAAGAGGGTGTTTGCTCTGACCAGTGCATCCTCTGGGCAAAACTCTTTTTAAACTTTGCCCTGCTTCGTTCTGTATTCCAAGGCCAAATTTGCCTGTTACTCCAGGTATTTCTTGACTTCCTACTTTTGCATTCCAGTCCTCTATAATGAAAAGGACATCTCTTTAGGGTGTTAGTCCTAGAAGGTACTGTAGGTCTTCATAGAACCGTTCAACTTCAGCTTCTTCAGCATTATTGGTTGGGGCATAGACTTGGATTACTCTGATATTGAATGTTTTTTCTTGGAAACAAACAGAGGTCATTCTGTCATTTTTGAGGCAGCATCAAAGCACTGCATTTGGGACTCTTGTTAACTATGAAGTGAAGTGAAGTTGCTTAGTCGTGTCCAACTCTTTGCAACCCCATGGACTGTAGCCTACCAGGCTTCTCTGTCCATGGGATTTTCCAGGCAAGAGTACTGGAGTGGGTTGCCATTTCCTTCTATGAAGTTACTCAATTTCTTCTAAGGGTTTCTTGTCCACAGTAGTAGATCTAATGGTCATCTGAGTTAAATTCACCCTTTCCAGTCCAAATTAGTTTGCGTATTCCTAAAATGTCGATGTTCACTCTTGCCATTTCTTATTTGACCACTTCCAGTTTGCCTTGATTCATGGACCTAACATTCCAGGTTCCTACACAATATTGCTCTTTACAGCATCAGACTTTTCTTCTATCATCAATCACAGCTACAGCTGGGTGTTGTTTTTGCTTTGGCTCCTTCTCTTCATTCTTTCGGGAGTCTTTCTCCACTGTTCTCTTGTAGCATATTGGGCACCTACCCACCTGGCTTTTCATCTTTCAGTGTACTATCTTATAGTGTTTTCATACAGTTCATGGGGTTCTCAAGGCAAGAATCCTCAAGTAGTTTGCCATTCCCTTCTCCAGTGGACCACTTTTTGTCAGAACTGTCTGCCATGACCCAACCATTTTGGGTGGCCCTACCTGGCTTAGCTCACAGTTTTGTTGAGTTACACAAGGCTGTGGTCCATGTGATCAGAATGGCTAGTTTTCTGTGATTGTGGTTTTCAGTCTTTCAGCCCTCTAATGGAGAAGGATAAGAGGCTATGGAACCTTCCTGACAGGAGAGACTGACTGAGGGGGAAACTGGGTCTTATTCTGATGGGCAGAGCCATGCTCACTAAATTTTAATCCAATTTTCTGTTGAAAGGAGAGGCTGTGTTCCCTCCCTGTTATTTGAGCTGAGGCCAAATTATGGTGGAGATAAGGAAGATAATTGTGCCCTCCTTCAAAATTTCCCATGCAAGAACCACTATACTCAGTGCTCGCAACCCTGCAGAAGGCCACCACTGACCCACACCTCCCCTAGAGGCTCTTGGACACTCATGGGCAAGTTTGGATCATTCTCTTGTAAGGTCACTGCTCCTTTCTCCTGGGTTTGATGTATGAAATGATCTGTTTGTCCCTCCAAAAATCAGTTTACCCAGTCCTGTGTAAATTCTGGAGGCTCTATGTGGGTAAATGGTGACTTCCTCTAAGAAAGTTTATATCATGCTGATGTCTACTGCACCCAGAGCCCCTGCCCCTGTAGCAGTCCACTGCTGACCCATACCTCTTCAGTTCAGTGGCTCAGTCGGGTCTGACTCTTTGCATCCCCATGAACAGCAGCACACGAAGCCTCCCTGTACATCACCAACTCCCAGAGTCCACCCAAATCCATGTCCATTGAGTCAATGATGCCATCCTACCATCTTATCCTCTGTCATTCCCTCTCCTCCTGCCCTCAATCTTTCCCAGCATCACAGTTTTTCAAATGAGTCAGCTCTTTGCATCAGGTGGCCAAAGTTTGGACTTTCAGCTTCAACATCAGTGCTTCCAATGAACACCCAGGACTGATCTACTCTAGGATGGACAGGTTGGATCTCCTTGCAGTCCAAGGGACTCTTAAGAGTCTTCTCCAATGCCACATTTCAAAAGCATCAATTCTTCAGTGCTCAGGTTTCTTTATAGTCCAACTCTCACATACATACATGACCACTGGAAAAACCATAGCCTTTATTAGACAGACCTTTGTTGACAAAGTAATGTCTCTGCCTTTTAATATGCTGTCTAGATTGGTCATGACTTTCCTTCCAAGGTGTAAGTGTCTTTTAATTTCATGGCTGCAATCACTATCTGCAATGATTTTGGACCGAGAAAAATAAAGTCAGCCTGTGGTGTTGGAGAAAACTCTTGAGAGTCCCTTGGACTGCAAGGACATCCAACCAGTCCATTCTGAAGGAGATCAACCCTGGGATTTCTTTGGAAGCAATGATGCTAAAGCTGAAGCTCCAGTACTTTGGCCACTCATGCAAAGAGTTGACTCATTGGAAAAGACTCTGATGCTGGGAGGGATTGGGGGCAGGAATAGAAGGGGACAAGCGAGGATAAGACGGCTGGATGGCATCACAGACTCTATGGACATGAGTCTGAGTGAACTCCGGGAGATGGTGATGGACAGGGAGGCCTGGCGTGCTGTGATTCATGGAGTCTCAAGAGTCAGACACGACTGAGTGACTGAACTGAACTGTTTCCCCATGGATTTTCCATTAAGTGATGGGACCAGATGCCATGATTTTAGTCTCCAGAATGGTGAGCTTTAAGCCAGCTTTTTCCCTCTCTGCTTTCATTTTCATCAAGAGACTCTTTACATGCTTCTTTACTTCCTGCCATAAGGGTGGTGCCATCTGCACATCTGAGTTTTTTTATATTTCTCCTGACAATCTAGATTCCAGCTTGTGCTTCCTCCAACCCAGTGTTTCTCATGATGTACTCTGCATAGAAGTTAAATAAGCAGGGTGGCAACATACAGCCTTGACATACTCCTTTTCCTATTTGGGACCAGTCTGTTGTTCCATATCCAGTTCTAACTTTTGCTTCCTGACCTGTATACAGATTTCTCAAGAGGCAGGTCAGGTGGTCTGGTATTCCCATCTCTTTTAGAATTGCCCACAGTTTATTGTGATCCACACAACCAAAGGCTTTGTCACAGTCAATAAAGCAGAAATAGATGTTTTCTGGAACTCTCTTGCTTTTTTGATGATTCAGCAGATCTTGGCAATTTGATCTCTGTTTCCTCTTCGTTTTCTAAAACCAGCTGAACATCCTCCTCATGAGACACCCAAACATAGTTCTGTCTCAGTCTCTGTGGAGTCTCTAGGTCTTGGTGAGCACAAGGTATGTTTGAGCACTCTGAGCGTCTCTGACAGGGATGTGGTTTGATTCTAAATGTGATTTCACCCCTCCTACCATCTTGCTGTGGCTTCTCCTTTGCCTTTGGATATGGGATAGCTACTCAAAGTCTCTCCAGTGCTGTGCAGCTGCCCCTCAAGTGCCTACTGTCTTGCTGGGGCTTCTCTGTCCTGGGATGTAGGGTATCTCCTCACAGTTGATAATGGATAGAGATGTTGGAATAAGATTAACTTGAGAGAACTGATTATAAATAGGACAATATACTCAAGAGCCTTTTCTTTTTTCCTCACCCAGACAAGCTACACAATGTAAAACACACATATAAAAATATGTAATAGATATGATATTTATACATACAAATACATATATACAAAATATTAGGTTGGTGCAAAATTATTTTCAGTTTTTCATTGTTGAGCTATGCTGTTTGATATTGGAATACATTCCTATATGTAGTTATGTTATACATCATTTTAACATGCATTTCCCACTATGTTTTTTTGCTAATGACTTATTACTTGATGTGTGTTTATTTTAGGTTTATTTCCGATTATGTATATTATGTTAGACATAAAGCAAATTTGAGCAATTTTCTTATTCAAGTTAAAAATGGGTCAAAAAGCAGCAGAGACAACTCTCAAAATCAGCAACACATTTGATCCAAGAACTGTAATCAACATATAGGGCAGTGATGGTTTAAGAAGTTTGCGAAATATATGGAAGACTTGAAGATGAGGAGCATAGTAGCTGGCCATCAAAAGTTGAAACGAGTAAAGCCTTGTATGCTCAACATCACTCATTATCAGAGAAATGCAAATCAAAACCACAATGAGGTACCATTTCACACCAGTCAGAATGGCTGTGATCCAAAAGTCAACAAGCAATAAAT
>SJXQ01001039.1:254407-271100 GCA_006408695.1 Aepyceros melampus
GATTTTGATAAAGGTCAGGACTGCTGACCCCCGCGTGACTTTGTATTCATCCCTATGTGTAACAAAAGGTATATAAGCAAACCTGAAAATAAAGAAAACGGATCAGTTTCCGGAAAGACTGATTCCCCCATGTCGTTCTTTCTCGTCCTCCATATTTCTGGCTGAATTCCCATCTGGAGCACGGGTGCCCGCCACATCTACTTACTTGCCCCGGCTTTCAAGCCCACGCGAAAAAGGTGCCCAAGGAGGGGCACCTTTCGATGTTCAAGTGGTGCCGGTGGCCCAACGTAGATGGTGCAAATTCCTTGTCTTGAAATTTTATTGGTATCCCGTTAAACCAAGTTATTCAGCCTCTTTCTCTCCTCTAATACCTCTTACTATTTTCTGGCTGAATTCCCATTTGGCACTTGGGTCCTCACCAAGCCTACTAACTCTGCCTGGGCTTCCAAGATCGGACCGGGGAGGGCTCAGTGCCTCCTCTCCTTCGGGAGAACGGAAAGACGCCTGTGGCCTACGTAGGTGGTGATTGGCATCCCATGTAAGCCAAGTTATTCAGCCCCTTTTTTCTGCTAATTTCTTAATCTCTCTCTATCTGTAATTGAATAAGTTCTTTCCTAGTACGCCGACTCCGTCTCCACCTTCAAATCACCCTGGATCCACCGGGGCTGGACCCCGGCACCCCAAAGGCTTGAAAGTGTGAACAATGTGGACTACATATTTAATGTGAAAAAATAATGTAAAACTAAAAACAGCTATAAGTAAAGCATAAACCTGCATTATCACATTTTTACAGTGAAACTATATTTTTAATTTCATAACTGCCATTATTTCAATTTATAACATATAAACATCCTTACTGTCATTCTTTACAGTTGATACAGCAACAATTATTTTCTATCTATTGTCTTGAAAAATAAATCTGTATTTCAAGGACCTTATATTTCTTGGTCACTTCTCAATATTTTGGGGTCTTCAAATCAAGGTATAATTTGCCCTCCTCCATTAAAAATTTGCTTGCAGTTTGAAAATTGGCTATTGAGGAATCAGTTCAGTCAGTTCAGTTCAGTCGCTCAGTCATGTATGACTCTGCAACCCCATGAACTGCAGCACGCCAGGCCTCCCTGTCCATCTCCAACTCCTGGAGTTCACTCAAATTCATGTCCACCGAGTCAGTGACGCCATCCAGCCATCTCATCCTCTGTCATCCCCTTCTCCTCCTGCCCCCAATCTCTCTCAGCATCAGACTCTTCCAGTGAGTCAATTCTTTGTATGAGGTGGTGAAAATACTGGAGTTTCAGCTTTAGCATCACTCCTTCCAAAGGACATCCAGGACTGATCTCCTTTAGGATGGACTGGTTGGATCTCCTTGCAGTCCAAGGGACTCTCAAGAGTCTTCTCCAACACAGTTCAACAGTCTTCACAGTTCTTCACAGTGCAACTCTCACATCAGTTAGTTTTCACTAAATACAACAATATAAGATTATCAATTTGCAGGACTCCATAAGGAAACATAATATTGTGTCAAAACAATAACATACATATTTGTTTATTAAAAAAAAACACATAAAAGTGATTTTTTTTTTCTTCAAGCTTTCATCAGACCTTTTAGAGGGTAGTTGTAATATATTGAGCTTTATAACCATAGAAACCTTTTGAATCTAAAACTGAAAAATAGGAGGGCAGTTCCAAGATGATGGAGGAATAGGATGGAAAGTCTACTTTCTCCCCAACAAGTTCATCAAAAGATCATATGAATGTTGAGCAACTTCCACAGAACAACTTCTGGACACTGGTGGAGGACACTAGGCACCCAGAAAGACAACCTATTCTCTTCAAAAGTTGGTAGGACAAAATGTAACAGAGAAAAAGAGATAGAAGAGTTAAGGAAGGAGACCCATCCTGAAGAGGGAGTGGTGAAGGAGGAGAAGTTTTCCACAGCAGGAAACCCTCTCACCGGCAGGTCTGTGGGGATTTTTGGAATCTCAGAGGGCAACGTAACTGGGAGGAAAAAAACAACGTGCAGAATATGCACCTAACCACCACTCCCAGTGGAGAAGTAGCCCAGATGCTCCCACAGGCCACCAGCAAGTGGCAGCTGGACAGAGAGGTACAAGCTACTTGTTTAGGGTAAGGACCAGGCCTGAATGCCCTGAGGACAATCTGAGGGAGCTAACAAGAGATAGCAACCCAAACTGTGGGATAGCCAGAGAGAAAAAAAAGAGAACCTTTAACCTAACAGAGCCTGGCTTGCTCACAGAACAAAGGATTGAATGAATACCAAAGGAGAGATTGCTGACTGTGGACAGGCTCCTCTCCCTGTAGGAGGCAGAGAGGCAGACGTGCAACAACCAGAGCAGGAAGGCAAGGGGCAGTCTCAGCCCCAGAGATGGCATCCTATACCAAACTGTGAGCAGGCTCCCAGTTACTAACCACGTCTTCCTGGAATCCTGGACAGTTGGAATCTGCCAAGAGGGTCAGCCTGAGATCAGCTCCCCAGAGGAGACACACAACACACCTGAGACGGTGCTCTTGCAGTGCACCAGGGAAACTGAGTGGCCCAGACTGAAGAGGTGATTATGATGCATGGCCCACCTGGGACAGTGCGCTCACCCAGCACCTGGTTGTCTGAGCTGCTCAGACCTGGGAGACACAAAACACATGCCAACTGAGTCTGTGCCCTTGTGGAGTACCTGAGAACCTCAACCTGAGCAGCTTAGATCCAGGAAGTCCACAAAATGCAGAGCCTACTTTGGAAGCACCCCTGTAGAGCAACCTGGAGCCTGAGCAGTGTAGACCCAGAAAGCACACACCACTGTGAGCTGGGGCAAACCCAGCGTTGTAAAATGGGGCAAACCTATACACTGCAAAACACACTGCAAACATTTCCCCGACACACACACCAGTGATGTTTGTTTGCAGTGTCCCCTTCTCTCCATAACACAACAGAACAAATGAGCCTAAATAAATGACCACCTTCTCCTCCTTGTGTTAGGGCAGAAATTAGACACTAAAGAGACCTGCAAACTGAGGAAGGCAAAATAAACAAAGAAGAGGGAACCATTCTGGAAATGACAGGTAAAAACTTGTCACTTTTTATTTTTACCTGTCACCTGACAGGTTAAAAACCAACAGATAAAAACAATTAACATTGACTAAGCATTGGAAAGGGGACATAGAACTTCAGCAGAAGTACAAGCTGGAACTGACCCCACACTGACCACAACAGCTTCAAAGAAATTCTTAGATATATTTTTACTATTATTATTTTTAAATAAGTTCTTTATTACCCCCCCTTTTTTGGGGGGGGGCTCCAAAATCACTGCAGATGGTGACTGCAGCCATGAAATTAAAAGGCGCTTACTCCTTGGAAGAAAAGTTATGACCAACCTAGATAGTATATTCAAAAGCAGAGACATTACTTTGCCGACTAAGGTCCGTCTAGTCAAGGCTATGGTTTTTCCTGTGGTCATGTATGGATGTGAGACTTGGACTGTGAAGAAGGCTGAGCACAGAAGAATTGATGCTTTTGAACTGTGGTGTTGGAGAAGACTCTTGAGAGTCCCTTGGACTGCAAGGAGATCCAACCAGTCCATTCTGAAGGAGATTGGCCCTGGGATTTCTTTGGAAGGAATGATGCTGAAACTGAAGCTCCAGTACGTAGGGCACCTATGCGAAGAGTTGACTCACTGGAAAAGACCCTGATGCTGGGAGGGATTGGGGGCAAGAGGAGAAAGGGACAACCAAGGATGAGATGGCTGGATGGCATCACGGACTCCATGGATGTGAGTCTGAGTGAACTCCGGGAGTTGGTGATGGACAGGGAGGCCTGCGATTCATGGGGTCGCAAAGAGTCGGACACGACTGCGTGACTGAACTGATTACCCCTTTATTTTCATTTTTATAACCACTATTACCTTTTAAAGCAAATTTCATATATATATTTTATAATTTTTGTGATTGGTTTTTTGTTTAATATTGTATTTTTGAGAGTCCAACCTCTACTCTAGATTTTTAATCTTTGCTTTTTTTCTATTTGTTATCCATTTAGTACCTTTAAGAATCTAATTTTCAATATCCATTTTCACATAGGGGTGTTATTACTGGCTTGATTTTTCTCTCCCCTTCTGACTCTCCCTTTCTCCCCTAGGTCACCTTGATCTCCTCCCTCCCCTTTCTCTTCTCTACTTAAGTCTGTGAATCTTTCTGGGTGTTCCAGACTGTGGAGAGCACATGGAGAATTGATTACTGGCTAGCTTGTTCTCTCCCCCTTTGACTCCCCCTCTTCTCCTCCTGATCACCTTTATCTCCCTCCTCCAACTTCTTTTCTCTATGTAACTCTGTGGACTTCTTTGGGAATCCCTCACTGTGAATAATCTTTTCACCATTTTATCATCTGTGCTGTATCGATGGAGAAGTCTTGAGGCTACTGCAAGAATATGAATGAAAGCCAGAGGGAGAAGACTTAACTCCAAAACTTGAGAGCTTCAGAGAAGTCCTGACTTCAAGGAGCATTAATACACAAGAGTTCATCCCAAAGCCTCCATACCTACACTGAAACCAAGCTCCACCCATGAGCTAACAGGCTCAAGAACAAGACATACCATGCTAATTCTCCAGCAATGCATGAACACAGCATCAAACATTAAAATACAGGCTGTCCAAAGCCAAGCCAAACCCATAAACACCCCAAATTCACTACTGAACACTTCATTGCCCTCCAGAGAGAATAGATCCAGCTCCACCCACCAGAACACAGACACAAGGTCCTGTAACCAAAAACCATAACAAATCACTAGACCAATGCCACCCACAGGGAGCAATCTTCACAATAAAGAGGAACCACAAACTTTAAGCCTACAGAAACAGCACCCCTAACACAGCAGTATAAACCAGATGAAAACCCAGAGAAATATTCGCAGGTAAAGGAACATGATAAATGCCCACCATCCCAAACAAAAGAGGAGGAGATAGGGAGTCTACCTGAAAAAGAATTCAGAATAATGACAGTAAAAAATGATTCAAAATCTTGAAAACAAAATGGAGTTACAGATAAATAGACTAGAGACAAGGACTGAGAAGATGCAAGAAATGTTTATCAAGGACATAGAAGAAATTTAAAAAAGAGTCCATCAATAATGAATAATGCAATAACTGAGATCAAAAGTACTCTGGAGGGAACCAACAGAATAACTGAGGCAGAAGATAGGATAAGTGAGGTGGAAGATAGAATGATGGAAATAAAGCAGAGAGGAAAAAAGGAAAATAATTAAAAGAAATGAGGATAACCTCAGGGACCTCTGGGACAATGTTAAACACCCCAACATTTGAATCATATGAATCCCAGAAGACGACGACAAAAAGAAAGGCCATGAGAAAATACTTGAGGAGATAATAGTTGAAAACTTCCCTAAAATGGAGAAGGAAATGGCCACCCAAGTCTAAAAACCCAGAGAGTCCCAAAAAGAAAAACCCAAAGTGAAATACCCCAACACAGATCAATCAAATTAATGAACATGAAATGTGAAAAGCAAATGTTATAAACAGAAAGGAAAAAGCAATAAACAACACTGAAGGGGATCCTCATAAGGATAAAAGCTGATCTTTCAATAGAAACTCTTCAGGCCAGAAGGAATGGTAGGACATACTTAAAGTGATGAAAGATCAAAACCTACAACCCAGATTACTGTACCCAGCAAGGATCTCATTCAAATTGAAGGAGAAATCAAAAGCTTTACAGAAAAGCAAATGCTGAGAGAATTCAGCACCGACTAACCAGCTCTTCAACAAATGCTAAAGGACCTTCTCTAGACAGAAAACATAGAAAGGGCTTATAAACGCGAACCCAAAACAACAAGGTAAATGGCAATGGGATCATGTTTATCATTAATTATCTTAAATGTAAATGGACTGAATGCCCCAACCAAAAGACAAAGACTGGCTGAATGGATAAAAAAACAAGATTCCTATATATGTTGTCTACAAGTGGCCCACCTCAAAACAAGGGACACATACAAACTGAAAGTGAAGGGCTGGAAAAAGAGATTTCATGCAAATGGAAACCAAAAGAAAGCAGGAGTAACAATAGTCATAGCAGATAAAATAGACTTTGAAATAAAGGCAGTGAAAAGAGACAAAGAAGGACACTACATAAGGATCAAAGGATCAATCCAAGAAGAAGATATAACAGTGATAAATGTATATGCACCCAACATAGGAGCATCTCTATATGTAAGGCAATGTTAGCAAATATGGAAAGGAAAATTAACAGTGACACAATAATAGTGGGAGACTTTAATATCCCACTCACACCTATCAATAGATCAATCAAACAGAAAATTAGCAAGGAAACACAAACTTTAAATGATACAATGGATCAGTTAAAGCCAATTGCTATGTATAGGATATTTCATCACAAAACAATGAATTTCACCTTTTTCTCAAGTGCACACAGAACATTCTCCAGGATAGATCACATCCAGGGTCATAAATCTGCTGTAAATCTAGCCTTGCTAAATTAAAAAAAAAAAAAAAAGAAAATCATTTCAACTACCTTTTCTGATCACAATGCAATAAGATTAGATGTCAACTACAGGGGAAAAAAAACTATTAAAAATACAAACATATTCACACTAAACACACTTCTGAAAAACCACAAATCACAGATGAAATCATAAAAGAAATCAAAATATGCAGGGACACAAATAAAAATAAAACATAACAACCCAAAACCTGTGTAATCAATAAAAGCAGTGCTAAGGGAAAGGTTCATACCAATAGAAGCTTTCCTCAAGAAAGAAGAGAAAAATCAAATAAATAACCTAACTTTACACCTAAAGCAACTAGAAAAAGAAGAAATTAGGAACTCCAAAGTTAGTAGAAGGGAAGAAATCATAAAAATTAGGGCAGAAATAAATGAAAAAGGAAACAAAGGAGACATTGCAAAAATCAACAAAACTAAAGGCTAGGTCTTTCTGAAGATAAATCAGATACACAAATATTAGCCAGACTCATCAAGAGAAAAAGGAAGAAGAGTCAAATCAACAAAATTAGAAATGGAAATTGAGAAATCAGAACAGACAACACAGAAATACAAAAGATCATAAGAGACCAATATCAGCAACTATATGACAATAAAATGGACAACTTGGAAGAAATGGACAAATTCTTAGAAAAGTATAACCTTCCAAAACTGAACCATAAAGCAATAGAAAATCTTAACAGACCCATCACAAGCATGTAAAAAAAAAGTATAATAAAAAATCTTCCAACTAAGAAACGCCCAGGACAAGATGGTGTCACAGATGAATTCTACAAAAATTTATAGAGAAGAGCTAACACCTATCCTAATCAAACTTTTCCAGAAAATTGCAGAGAAAGGTAAACTGCCAAACTCATTCCATGAGGCCACTATCATACTAATACCAAAACCAGACAAAGATGCCACATAGAATACTACTGGCCAATGTCACTGATGAATATAGACGTAAAAATCATCAACAAAATTCTAGCAAACAGAATCCAAAAACATATTGAAAACATCATACATCATGACCAAGTGAGCTTTATCCCGGGTATGCAAGGATCCTTCAATAGTCACAAATCAATCAATGTAATATACCACATTAACAAATTGAAAGATAAAAACTATATGATTATCTCAATAGATTCAGAGAAAGCCTTTGACAAAATCCAACAACCATTTATGATGAAAACCCTCCAGAAAGCAGGCATAGGAAGAACATATCTCTACATTATAAAGTCATATATGATAAACCCACAGCAAACATTATCCTCAATGGTGAAAAATTGAAAGCATTTTCCTTAAGGTCAGGGACAAGACAAGGGTACCCACTCTCGTCACTACTCTTCAACTTAGTTTTGGAAGTTTTAGCCACAGCAATCAGAGAAGAAAAAGAAATAAAAGTAATCCAGATTAGAAAAGAAGAAGTAAAACTCACTGTTTGCAGAAAACATGATCCTCTACATAGAAAACCCTAAAGACACCATCAGAAAATTACTAGAGCTAATCAATGAATATAATGAAGCTGCAGGATATAAAATTAATACACAGAAATCCCTTGCATTCCTATAAACTAACAATGAGAAAACAGAAAGAGAAATTAAGGAAACAATTTCATTCACCATTGCAGTGAAAATGATAAAATGCTTAAGAATTATCTACCTAAAGAAGCAAAGACCTATATATAGAAAACTATAAAACACTGAAGAAATCAGAGAGGACACAAATAGATGGAGAAATATATCGTGTTCATGGAGTGGAAGAATCAATATAGTGAAAATGAGTATACTACCCTAAGCAATTGATAGATTCAGTGCAATCCCTATCAAGCTATCAACAGTATTTTTCATGGAACTAGAACAAATAATTTCACAATTTGTATGGAAATACAAAAAACCTCGAATAGGCAAAGCAATCTTGAGAAAGAAGAATGGGGAACTGGAGGAATCAACCTGCCTGACTTCAGTCTCTACTACAAAGCCACCGTCATCAAGACAGTGCCAATAGCCCGTGTGTGGAACCCCACCCATGGCAAAGGTCATGAGAAAGGAAGCCTGACAAAATGCAAGGACATGAGGCTTCAGGCTTCAGGGAGAACCCCTCAAATTTCCTGAGCATCCACCCCCAAAACCAGGGTCTGCCTTCCATACTACATTATGCTTTTCATTCACTCTTCTAACATTAACAGGGGGATATCCCCCCACCACCTTTTTCTGGGAAAGGTTAATTAGAGTTTTCAGATAATAAGTCTCCTGGAATAATAAGAGTGTTTCAATCCCAAAACCCCTCTGATGGCTTTTTAGCCTGCCTGAAGGACTCTTGCAGCTGCGCGCGTTATTGTTTGAGGCCTCCCGATGACAAGAGGCACAGGAAGCTTAAAATATGCTAGGAGTGTAGGGGCTTCTGAAGAGTCAAAATCATTAGAACAGGACTGATTAAAGGTTTCATTTGTTGAGCCAATGCTTGCTGCCAAATTTTCATATCTTTTATTTGTTGATATAGTTGGTATATAGAAAAACAAGTAGCAACATAGATCTTTGAGTTAAGTACTTTCTTTGTTATAACCCACTGCACCTTTGTTCTATAGGGATGTAACTTTAGTGCTTTAAGGGAGATGCAGATTAAAGAAAAACACTTCAGGGGAAACAAGATTAACATTCAGTAAGGAAGAGAGCCATAAAGTGTTAACAGGCCTCTTGGCCAGACGATAATGTAAACCACCTGAGACCTTTTGTATATGGGAAGGTATGCAAAAAGAAAGCCTGGTCTCAATGAGGGTCAGGACTGCTGCCCCTGCATAACTCTGCATATTCCATTATTTCTTTATGTACAACTTGGGGTACATAAGCTGATTTTGAAAATAAAGTCTTGAGTCTTGCACTGATGCTGGGCTCCCCCGTGTCATTCTTTTCTCCCCCTTTGCGGCTGAATTCCCATCTGGAGCATGGAGACTTGCCAAGTCTACTTAATACAAGTTGAAACTATTAGGTAACACTGCATATTGAATAAGTGAAGAGCATGGCAATACCACTGTAAGTGGCAAAAAGGAAGAACTGTGAATATTCTGTACTAATTTACTACATTACAAGAGAGGCAGCTACAGTTATTTGAAGGTCAATTTCTATTAGGTAAAAATGTACTTTGGAAATTCCAAAGCAGCCATCAAAATATTAAAATAAGAAGTATGTTTTCAGATGCTAAGAGAGAAGATGAAATGCTCACATGAAACCAGAGAGGACAGAAAAAGATGAAGAATAAAGGGAAACAAAGAACAAATGGAATCAGTGGAAAACATTTACAAATATGATATGTTAATCCAGCTAAACTGATAATCATTTCAAAGGAGACTACTCAGGACTGAGCGACTGAACTGAACTGTGGTTGTGGAAGAATGCAGTTCCTTGATATTGTGCCTAGAAGTATTGCTTCCTTGCTGGATGGCAGCTGGTGGCAGAGTTCAGCTCAAAAATGTTTACCATGTTCCTTACAGTATATGGACTGTCTATCTCCAGAGATAGTAATGGCCAACCTCCCTTGTGTTGAATACCTCTCTTGCTGTAAATATCTTTTACCAGGAAGAATTGACTTCCTGGTAAATGATCATCTGATTATGCCAGACTCACCAAGAATAATCTCTTATTTAAAATTCAGTTTGCTTAGGACATTAAACAAATCTGCAAAATGCCTTTATAGCAGTACCTGGGTTAGTGTTTGATTGATTACCTGGAAGAATGCCTATCCCTACCAAGAACTGAAATCTTGGGGGCCATCTCAGAATTTTGTCTATCAAAAATAGACTTGCCAAGAAAGTGGATTCAGTTTTCTTTGTGATTTATTTCCCTCAAAATCCAATCTTGAAATTGATTTCCACCATACTCACTCTTCCAGATATAAGAAAGGGATTTCTTTTAATACAGTTTGTAATAACTATACTGGGTTGAGTAGTGTCTGTCCAAAGTTCATGTTCACCTGGAACCTCAGAACATGACTAATTTAGAAAGAGGGTCTTTGAAGATATAATTAATTAAGATGAAATAATTTTGGAATAAAATGGATCTTCATTCATTGAAAAATTGATGAATCCATGAATATGCATCTTTATTTACATATCCTTATATGGAGAGAAAAACAGAATCTAGGGAAATCCAACGCAAAATCTTTCTTGAGTTTTGAAAGAGAGTATGGCTCTGCCCAAACCTTGGTTTCAAACCTACAGCATCTAGAACTATGAGAAAATTAATTTCTATTATTTTAAGCCATTCAGTTTGTGGCACTTAAGAAAGTAAGAAAGAGGTTTTCCTATTTTTATAATATGCCCTGAGTTTATAGTTATTTGACCAACACAGCTATTTTCTTCCATTAGCACTTCAAAGGTAGTAAGCAGCAACAAACCAATACAACAGTCCTCATAATTAGCTTTGTCCTTGGGAGATACTGAATAAACTAGCATATCCTCCTCTCCCTATACTGCATCCTACATCACCATGGTTGAAAACTGTTAATTGTATGCTACATACAGCAAGTCAGGGGATATCAACACTCCCTGGAAATCTAGAGAGGAGTTGATTGTTTCAGCTTGAGTTCCAAAGACAGGCTGGGGCAGAATCCCTTCTTCCCCTGGAGATTTTAGTCTTTTTCTCTTAAAGCCTTCCTTCCATGGATTTGATGAGGCCCACCCACTTTATGAGGGTTAATCTGCTTTACTCAGTGTCCATTGATTTAAATTTGAATTTCATCTAAAATATAAATATCTGGGTATCATGCCCTCACTATGTTGACAACCAACAAAAACAGTTCTTTTTGCTACAAACTAGCCATTCATCCAATTCCAGAAACACATCTTTCTAGGCACCAAGTGTGTTACTGAAATAATAATAAATATAAATATTGTATTCCAGTCACATTTAATAATTAATTATTAAAAGTTTCATATAAGATTTTTAGCATTTCTTTTCAACTTTTAAGTTATATGTGATGAATGAGGAAAACAAAAAAAATAATAATAAAAATAGTACTCTTGGAAGAGCTTTCACAGCTATTTATTTTAGTTCTCATTTTACAAATGAGGAAACTCTAACAAAGAAAAAGATAACTATAATAGTAATTAGTTATTAAAAGCTGTTCAGCAAGACGTTCTTCCTGTGAAACCATTCTGTAACCTGACAATGAGCATAATGAGTAACGGTGACTCATTACGAGGTGAAATTGCTAGATGTGCTTGGTTGTACACCTGTGTTGTATTTATTACGATTCTGATTGCTGCTGTTGTGAGTGTGGAATGAAATTATGTATGGGTCATAAGAGAGGTGTTAAACACTTTTTGATTGATTCTAATACATTGTTTAGGGAACTTTTCTTATTTCAGCTGCTTCTGTCAATTAAAAATCATGGAATTATAAAGCTTTCACAAATATCATAAATCATAATTGATGGAAAGATTTTCTGATTCTGTCATATTAATTAAATCTAACTGCTTTCTATTTTTATTGATTTCTATAACACCACATTATCAACAAAAATGTAATGAACCCTTAATTCATATTTAGCAAAAAGAAGGATACGAATTATTTATAAGTATTGACCTTGTAAAAATGTAAAAAGACATTGTTGCTTATAATAATAACAAAATAGGTATTGTTTAAACATTAATTCTTATACTGATACTAATAATTATGAGTAAAAATCTAAATTTTATATGGGAAAAATGATCAAATTCAACATTAAAGAAATAATTTCAAATTAAGTCCACAAATTTAACTTTTATCTTTGATCAGACCTATAGAAGAAATCTTTAATATGCAAATGATAGCTAGAATGCATTTTTACAGAATTTGAAGTAATATTTTATTATGTTGTTTAAAATTTCACAAAAATGATTTATTTCAGCTTACTCTTATCAAAGTGACTATATTCATATATGCTTATTTCAAAACTTTATGACTTAAAATCTTGGACAAGGATTATTTTAATGTTTATAAGATGAATATATGTCAAGTTAAGCCAACTTTTTCACTCTCTTCTTTCACTTTCAACAAGAGGCTTTTTTGTTCCTCTTCACTTTCTGCCAAAGTGACTATATTCATATATGCTTATTTCAAAACTTTATGACTTAAAATCTTGGACAAGGATTATTTTAATGTTTATAAGATGAATTATGTCAAGTTAAGCCAACTTTTTCACTCTCTTCTTTCACTTTCAACAAGAGGCTTTTTTGTTCCTCTTCACTTTCTGCCATAAGGGTGGTGTCATCTGCATATCTGAAGTTATTGATATTTCTCCTGGCAATCTTGATTCCAGCTTGTGCTTCTTCCAGCCCAGTGTTTCTCATGATGTACTCTGCATATATGAGTTGGACTGTGAAGAAAGCTGAGTGCCAAAGAACTGATGCTTTTGAACTGTGGTGTTGCAGAAGACTCTTGAGAGTCCCTTGGACTGCAGGGAGATCCAACCAGTCCATTCTGAAGGAGATCCGTCCTGGGTGTTCTTTGGAAGGAATGATGCTAAAGCTGAAACCCCAGTACTTTGGCCACCTCATGCGAAGAGTTGACTTATTGGAAAAGACTCTGATGCTGGGAGGGATTGGGGGCCGGAGGAAAAGGGGATACAGAGGATGAGATGGCTGGATGGCATCGCGGACTTGATGGACGTGAGTTTAAGTGAACTCCGGGAGTTGGTGATGGACAGGGAGGCCTCCAGATATTTGAAGATATTACTTCAAATTCTGTAAAAGTGCATTATAGCTATCATTTGCATATTACAGATTTCTTCTATAGGTCTGATCAAAGAAAATAGTTAAATCGCATGCTGCGATTCATGGGGTCGCAAAGAGTTGGACTCAACTGAGCGACTGAACTGAACTGAACTTATATGTCAAGTTTAATCTTTTATGTATATTGGTTCTAATGGTATTTAATTTGGAGTATTAAACATTTTATTTTGAATGAACTATAATGACTAGCATACTAAGAAGAAAACGTAAGCATAGCACACATTGGTTTAAAGAGATCTTGTTACACATGTTACATGGTAGAAAAAGTGAAAAAAAAAAAAGAAAGAAAAAAAGGCTTTAAGACAGCTTCAGATATGTTACTGAATTCTTTTAAGCAAAATTGTTATATCTTAATGAAACCCTAAAAGATGTAATTACAAAAAATAATTGCCTGTGAAAGATTCATAGGGGATAAGGATCTAAGCTGTATTTCAGGCAAGATTAGCATTTTTTTTAATATTTCTTTTTGTTTGTATTGGGTCTTTGTTGCTGTACAGGAGCTTACTCTGGTTGAGGCGAGCAGGGGCTGGGACTCCTGTCTAGTTGCAGTGCTCAGGTTTCTCATTTCAGTGGCTTCTCTTGCTTCAGAGCATGGGCTTTAGGGAACACGGGCTTCAGTAGTCACTTTCATGTGCTCTAGAGCACAGGCTCCATAACTGTGGTGAATGGACCCAGCCTGTCCAGCAGCATGTGGGATCTTTCCAGACCAGGGATTGAACTCATGTTTCCTACACTGGCAGGTGAATTCTTAACCCCTAGACCACCAGGGAAGTCCTAAGATTAGCATCTTAATTTACATTTTTAAAGTAGCCAAATACCATAATTAATTAAGGAAATGATTTATTTTCTAATTATAGAAGATTATAAAAATATTAATATATTATTAATAACACATCTGAAAGATTTAGAGATAAAAAAATAAGTGGAGTTTTCAGTCAATATTTAGAAATCATAATCCATTATGTTAGCAGCTAAAAGAAGAAAAACACACAATTTTTTTAATTTATGGAGAAAATGCATTTGAAAAATAATACCCAGTTTTAAAAAATAATATGTACTTTGATTAACATTCTGAACAAACTAGTATTTGAAGGGAACTTCTTTAACTTGATTTAAAAAAGAGCATCTATAAAAGACCTCACAGTTAACATCATACTTAGCAGTGAAAAGCTGAATGCTAGCCTTCTAAGACTGAGAAAAAGGCAAGAATGGCCACCCTAATCACTCTTATTCAAGACAGTCTGTGAGATGAGGCAATATAAGAAAATAAAATGCATGCAGATTGGAAAGAAAGAGCTAAAGCTGCCCCTATGTGCATACAACAGTACTGCTTGTGTAGAAAATACTAAGGTACCTACACAAAATTCTAGAACTAATAAGTGATTTTTGCAAGATTGTAGGATGGAAGATCAACATATTAAAAAAAAAATCACTGCTACATATATATCTGCATTGAATATAGGGATCAAACCCAGATTTTCCACATTGCAGGTGGATTCTGTATTCTGAGCCACCAGGGAAGCCTGAATATTTTAAAACAAAGCTTAAAAAAATTAATATAATTTACAATAGTTTCNAAAAAAAAATCACTGCTACATATATATCTGCATTGAATATAGGGATCAAACCCAGATTTTCCACATTGCAGGTGGATTCTGTATTCTGAGCCACCAGGGAAGCCTGAATATTTTAAAACAAAGCTTAAAAAAATTAATATAATTTACAATAGTTTCTAGCAGTCACATAAGGATGTGAGAGCTGGACCATAAAGAAGACTAAGTGCCAAAGAATTGATACTTTTGAACTGTGATACTGGAGAAGATTCTTGAGAGTCCCTTGGACCACAAGATTAAACTAGTCAATCCTAAAGGAAATCAACTCAATATTCATTGGAAAGACAGATGCTGAAGCTGAAGCTATAATCCTTTGGCCACCTGTTGTGAAGAGCCAATTCATTGGAAAAGACCCTGATGCCAAGAAATATGATGGGCAGGAGGAGAAGGGGGGCAACAGAGGATGAGATGGTTGGATGACCTGTTGACTCAATGAACATGAATTTGAGAAAACACCAAGAGATCGTGAAGGACATGGAAGTGTGGTGTCCTGCAGTCCATGAGGTTAAAAACAGTTGGAGCTGGACATGACTGAGCAGCTGAACAATGAACAATAGTTTCAGATAAATCTAACAAAATATGTATGAGATCTCACATGCTGAAAACTATAAAACCCTAATGAAAGAAATTGGCAGACCTGAATATGTGAAATACTGAAGAATATTCAGTTTAATTATTACTGCAGTCCATGAGGTTAAAAACAGTTGGAGCTGGACATGACTGAGCAGCTGAACAATGAACAATAGTTTCAGATAAATCTAACAAAATATGTATGAGATCTCACATGCTGAAAACTATAAAACCCTAATGAAAGAAATTGGCAGACCTGAATATGTGAAATACTGAAGAATATTCAGTTTAATTATTTCCTGACAAAACTCCAGAGGAATTTTTGTACGTATAGTTACTTCTGCTGCTGCTGCTGCTAAGTCGCTTCAGTCGTGTACGACTCTGTGTGACCCCATAGATGGCAGCCCACCAGGCTCCCCCATCCCTGGGATTCTCCAGGCAAGAACACTGGAGTGGGTTGCCATTCCCTTCTCCAATGCATAAAAGTGAAAAGTGAAAGTGAAGTCACGCAGTCGTTTCCGACTCTTCGAGATCCCATGGACTGCAGCTCACCAGGCTCCTCCATCCATGGGATTTTCCAGGCAAGAGTACTGAAGTTGCCAATGCCTTCTCTGATAGTTAATTCTAAATTTATATAAAAAGGAAAAATAAGTTGAACAACAAAAATAATTTTGAACAAAAAGAAAAATAATTGGGGGATCACAGATTCTGATTTTAAGACAATATATGCTACTGTGGTTTAAAAAAAAAAAGAGAGAAAGAAATAATGTGATCTTACATAGCAATACACACATGTAATTACAAAGCACATCTCCAAAAGCCTACATAACTAAATTTTAATGTAGGTATAAAGAAAGAGAGGTATGTTTTCAAAAGTAGGATTGCTCATCCTTAGGCAAAATGATAATTCATGACATAAGCTTCATGTCTTACACCAAATACAATAGAAATCGCTTATTAGTAGAAATTTAAAATATAAAACTGTAATACTAAAAGGAAAAAAAAAACTGTAAGAGAACATCTTTGTGGCCTATGATTGTTTTTAAATCCACAAGAAGAAAGCATTGATAAATTAGACTATCTTGGAAAAAAGATACTATTAAGTAGCATATTGGGTCATTCCGTTCCGTTCAGTCGCTCAATCGTGTCTGACTCTTTGCGACCTCATGAATCGCAGCATGCCAGGCCTCCCTGTCCATCACCAACTCCCGGAGTTCACTC
>SJXQ01001040.1:0-17393 GCA_006408695.1 Aepyceros melampus
ACTCTGGGAGTTGGTGATGGACAGGGATGCCTGGCGTGCTGCAATTCATGGGGTCGCAAAGAGTCGGACACAACTGAGCGACTGCACTGAACTGAACTGAGATTTTGATAGAATATAATGAAAACTGACGAGAAACATAGAGCTTATGTAATGCAATCTTATAAGGAATATCATTTCATATGTTATATTACTGAGGTAGGAGTATTACATCAATTTATAATTTTTAATTTGTTTCTGTCTTTTAATCGCTTAAATAACAGAATAAGCTGTATTTTGATACTCGATCTAAGTGTTTTCCAGGAACCAACGAAGGCTCAAGTCTAGCTGTTATACAAGCATGAAACCTAAATGATCAATGAAAAATTTTGGTAAAAGGTACCAGCAGTATATAAAAATAGAAGTATCTGGACTACAGGTCAATAAATTTGCTTTCTTCATAAATACAGTGTTTGATAACGAATACTACAGGCACCAGGAAACTGGCGGGGCTAAATCCGAGATTTATTGTCTAATAGTAATTATTTTTAAATGTTAAACTTTAAGTGATAGTTTCACTCCCTATCAAATAAGAATAAATAATCTCTTGCCTAATCACACAGAGCAGAAAAACTTAATATACATCTACAAAATGTTGAGCCTGTATATCCTAACGAAAGTTATGTTGCAATATTACTTCCTTGCAATTTTTATATAACTATTTGATAATATATATTTATTATATCTACCCACAATTTAAAGCAGTTTGGCTTACTGTCTAGAAAGAAGGAAAATTAATAAAAGCACACAGGCTAGAATAGAAATACTACACTAATCACATTATTTCAAACTGGCTGAACAAAAGGAATTCAGGCAATACATCTACCTAAGTCATTAATCTGACAGGTATGAAAATTCATTTTCACCAGAGTTTGATCTCTCATAACTGTCATAAAATTTAAGTGATAGTGACCTTGATCTTATAAACAACTAATCACAGGGTGTATTTGCCACATATCTAACATAGATTATACCTTTAAATATCCTTATGTCCTATTTTGTACATGCTGGATTTCTCACATGCCTCCCCCCACACTGTTTCTCTTTCTTTTTTGCCTCTAGGGAACCACTTCTTCCATTGCTTGTAGATCTAAAAATTTAAAGTATTAAACACAAAAATCATCAAATTATAAAACTAAAGAAAAAAACAGAAATTTAGACTTTTTACATAAAATAAATGAAAACCTGGTAAATTTTCTATGCATTAGGTATGAAAGAAAAGTGTTAATGTTGGTATACTAAGGGCACCTGAAAAATGGAACATTTATGATGATCAAGTTTTCAGAAACTATGCTGGATAATGAATTCTACTTATCCTTTACAACAAATGTTTAACTTTTTGTTCTTCATAAATGTTCATTATAGCAGTAGACAGGCCAATCAATGTTTTTATTATGGAAGTCCTTCGATCTTTTTATTGAAGTGACTAGTAAGAGGTGGCTTTTGAGATATTTCTCAAATAAAAGTAAATAAACTACTTAATGCTCCAGTAATGCTGAAGAAGATGAAGTTGAACAGATCTATGAAGGCCTACTTAAGACCTTCTAGAACTACTACCCAATAGAGATGCCCTTCCATTATAGGAAACAGGAATGCCAAAGTAGGAAGTCAAGAGATAACTGCAATAACAGGCAAATTTGGCCTTGGAGTACAAAATGAAACTGGGCAAAGGCTAACAGAGTTTTGCCAAGAGAACGTACTGGTCATAGTGATCACCCTCCTTCAACAACACAAGACGAATCTACACAAGGACTTCAACAGATGATCAACACCAAAACCAGACTGATTATATTCTTTGCAGCCAAAGATGGAGAAGCCCTATACAGTCAGCAAAAACAAGACCAGGAGCTGACTGTGGCTCAGATCATGAACTCCTTATTATCAATTCAGATTTAGATTGAAGAAAGTAGGGAAAACCACTAGACCATTCAGGTATGACCTAAATCAAATCCCTTACAATTATACAGCAGAAGTGACAAACAGATTCAAGGGATTAGATCTGTGTAAGGTCCCTGAAGAACTATGAACAAAGATTTGTGACATTGTACAGGAGGGAGTAATCAAGACCATCCTCAAGAAAAAGAAATATAAAAAGGCAAAACGGTTGTCTGAGGAGGCCTTACAAATAGCTGAGAAAACAAGAGAAGCTTAAGGCAAAGGAGAAAAGGAAAGATATATCCATTTGAATGCAGAGTTACAAAGAAATGCAAGGAGAGAAAAGAAAGCCTTCCTCAGTTATCAATGTAAAGAAATAGAGGAAAACAATAGAATGGGAAAGACTAGAGATCTCTTCAAGAAAATTAGAGAGATACCAAGGGAACATTTCATGCAAAGATGGGCTCAATCAAGGACAGAAATGGCAGGGACCTAACAGAAGCAGGAGATATTAAGAGGTGGCAAGAATACACAGAAGAACTGTACAAAAAAGACCTTTCATGACCCAGATAACCATGACGGTGTGATCACCCAACTAGAGCCAGACATGCGGAGTGCAAAGTCAAATAGGCCTTAGGAAGCATCACTACGAACAAAGCTGGTAGAGGTGATGGAATTCCAGTTGAGCTATTTCAAATCCTAAAAGATGATGCTGTGAAAGTGCTGGAATCAATATGCCAGCAAATTTGAAAAATTTAGCAGTGGCCACAGGACTGGAAAAGGTCAGTCTTCATTCCAATCCCAAAGAAAGGCAATACCAAAGAATGTTCAAACTACCGCACAGTTGCACTTATCTAACATGCTAGAAAAGTAATGCTCAAAATTCTACAAGCCAGGCTTCAACGGTACATGAACTGTGAACTTTCAGATATTGAAGCTGGATTTAGAAAAGACAGAGGAACCAGAGATCAAATTGCCAACATCCGCTGGATCATCAAGAAAGCAAGAGAGTTCTAGAAAAACATCTACTTCTGCCTTATTGACTATGCCAAAGCCTTTGACTGTGTGGATCACAATCAACTGTGGAAAATTCTGAAAGAGATGGAATACCAGACCACCTGACCTGCCTCCTGAGAAATCTGGATGCAGTTCAAGAGCAACAGTTAGAAATGGACATGGAACAACAGACTAGTTTCAAATCAAGAAAGGAGTATGTTAGGCTACATATTGTCACCCTGCTTACTTAACTTATATGCAGAGTACATCATGAGAAATGCTGGGCTGGAAGAAGCACAAGCTGGAATCAAGACAACAGGGAGAAATATCAATAACCTGAGATATGCAGATGACACCACCCTTGTGGAAGAAAGCAAAGAACTAGAGAGTCACTTGATGAAAATGAAAGAGGAGAGTGAAAACGTTGGATCAAAACTCAGCATTCAGGAAACTAAGATCATGGCATCCAGTCCCATCACTTCATGGTAAACAGATGGGGAAACAATGGAAACAGCAGCAGTTTATTTTTTGGGGCTCCAAAATCACTGGATATGTGACTGCAGCCATGAAATTAAGACACTTGCACTTGGAAGAAAAGCTATGATCAACCTAGATAGAGTATTAAAAAACAGAGACATTACTTTGCCAACAGAGGTCAGTCTAGTCAAAGCTATGGTTTTTCCAGTAGTCATGTATGGATGTGAGAGCTGGACTATGAAGAAAGCTGACTGCCAAAGAATTGATGCTTTTGTACTGTGGTGCTGGAGAACACTCTTGAGAATCCTTGGACCTCAGGGAGATCCGCCAGTCAATCCCAATGGAAATTAGCCCTGAATATTCATTGGAAGGGCTGATGCTGAAGCTAAAACTCCAATCCTCTGGCCACCTAATGGGAAGAAATGACTCACTGGAAAAGACCCTGATGCTTGAAAAGAATGAAGGCAGGAGGAGAAAGGATGACTGAGCATAAGATGGTTGGATTGCATCACTGACTCGATTGAGCAAGCTCTGGGAGTCGGTGATGGACAGGGAAGACTGGCGTGCTGTAGTCATGGGCCCACAAAGGATCAGACATGACCGAGCAATTGAACTGACAACTGCTTAATGTTATTGAAGCAAATGAAATTAATTATAACCAATATTTAAGTCAACCACTTCCCCATTTTTGTTCAAATTATTATAAAAATTTCAATTGAATAAAAAAAAGTGCAAAATTTCCTTATGACGGCATCCTGAAAAGTTCCAATTTGTTTAAATTTTAAATAAGAGATGATGTTAGAAAATGGCCGAAGTAGAAAATTACATTTACACTTATAGAACAGTTATGTTTTCAAAACTGTCTAAAACAGGTGTACAAAACATGTTATTATATATTCAGAAAAAATGAATTGCTGAAAAGATCCTTATAATTAACTATCTAAATCTTATCTGTTTTAGACAAAAGATGCAAAGTGCTGAACGTAAAACATATCTATATTGAAGTAAAACACTTTGCCTAGTCTTTAGTATTTTCTAAAGGAATGTTGTGTTTCCCTTGTGGTGCAGCTGGTAAAGAATCCAGCTGCAATGAAATCTGGGTTCGAACCCAGGGTTGGGAAGATCCTTTGAAAATGGGGACGGTTACGCACTCCAGTATTCTGGCCTGGAGAATTCCATGGATATTTAAGGGCTTCCACGATAGCTCAGTTGGTAAAGATTCTGCCTACAATGCAGGAGACCCCAGTTCGACTCCTGGGTCAGGAAGTTCCCCGAGAGAAGGGATAGGCCCTGGGCTTCCCTTATGGCTCAGCTGGTAAAGAATCTACCTGCAACATGGGAGACCTGGGTTCAATCCCTGGTTTGTGAAGATCCCCTGGAGAAGGGAACGGCTACATACTCCAGTGTTCTGGCCTGGAGAGTTCTACAGACTGTCTATTATTTCTGATTTGTCTTAATATAAATGCTTATTAATATAATCACACAACAGCAATGTCAATCAGTTTATTTATTAAACTATTAGATTCAAATTAACTTTATATAGTTACTGCAAATTGTGAATCTTGAGAGGACTTATTAGGAGAGGTGTAGACAGTAAAACTATAGACTTGTTAGTACAAGAATATTAAAATATTGTCATCTTTAGGAAGTTCTTAAAGCAATTTGTATAGTAAATATTTAACAACTTTTTTAAAGACAGACTAATCACAATAATTACTCCTAGTTGAACTTCGCCATGTCAACATGTTAAAAATCTTGCCAGGAAAGATGAACATAATAAACTAGAAGTACAATTATTCCTTGAATAGAGCTCTTCTTTATACCAACCTCATCAGAGTACTGTAATTATCAGTCACCAAACTAATCCTCACTCACAAGAGATAATTTTATTATTAAGGTATAATTATAATCAAGAAAGTCTGAAACATATAGTCTATTATTTCAAATACTAAAAGTCACAAGGCACTTTTCAGATATATGTATTTGTGTGCATATTACATGCATATATAATTATCTGTTATTATATGTGACAGCAAAAACTCCTATTAATTACAGAACTAACAGCTTTAAAAGGCATTCAGTTGCATGGTGTTGTTCCACTGTGCCAGCTCAGTTTCTCCTCTAAGTAATCATTCTTACCGAAGCCTTTGGATGCACAGACAGTTCATTAATATGGCTGTAATGCAGTATTGGTTCTACCTAGTCTATTCCTCAGCAGACCACATGAAAGAAGGCAACCCAACTAATATATCTCCACTACATTCCTTCACTCAAGCATTACCTGAGTTATTCTTTATTAAAGTACAAGTGCCCCCATAAAAGACTAAAGGATCATTTGCTTCTTTATATAAATTTTAATAACCCAGGAGGCTATTCTGAAATAAGTCTGCCTTGAAGAAAAAGAACAAAATCCTAGAACATCATAACAGATGTAGTTATAAAACGCTTCACTACACAGACAGCCAGAGGAGAACATGGTATCTTAGTGAGTAGGAAAGTGAAAAATAAAAAGAGAGGCATGTTAAGTTAAGAACCAGCTATTCTTTGTGAAAATCTTAAGGTGAGGATAAGAACCAAAATACCACTCTAAATGGCGGTCACATATAAAACAAAAGCTCGGCTAGCTTGGCTTCTGCTAACTTTCAGTTCAGTTCAGTTCAGTCACTCAGTCATGTCCGACTCTTTGCAACCCCATGAATTGCAGCATGCCAGGCCTCCCTGTCCATCACTAACTCCCGGAGTTCACTCGACTCATGTCCATTGAGCATGATGCCATCCAGTCATGCCATCCTCTGTTGTCCCCTTTTCCTCCTGCCCCTAATCCCTCCCAGCATCAGAGTCTTTTCCAACGAGTCAACTCTTCGCATGAGGTGGCCAAAGTACTGGAGTTTCAGCTTTAGCATCATTCCTTCCAAAGATTACCCAGGGCTGATATCCTTTAGCATGGATTGGTTGGATCTCCTTGCAGTTCAAGGGACTCTCAAGAGTCCTCTCCAACACCACAGTTCAAAAGCATTAATTCTTTGGTGCTCAGCTTTCTTCACAGTCCAACTCTCACTTCCAAACACGACCACTGGAAAAACCATGGCCTTGACTAGACGGACCTTTGTGGGCAAAGTAATGTCTCTGCTTTTCAATATGCTATCTAGGTTGGTCATAACTTTCCTTTCAAGGAGTAAGCATCTTTTAATTTCATGGCTGCAGTCACCATCTGCAGTGATTTTGGAGTCCCCCCAAAAAGGGGGACTGTTTCCACATCTATTTCCCATGAAGTGATGGGACCAGATGCCATGATCTTCGTTTTCTGAATGTTGAGCTTTAAGCCAACTTTTTCACTCTTCTCTTTCATTTTCATCAAGAGACTTTTTAGTTACTCTTCACTTTCTGCCATAAGGGTGGTATCATCTGCATATCTGAGGTTATTGATATTTCTCCCTGCAATCTTGATTCCAGCTTGTGCTTCTTCCAGCCCAGCATTTCTCATGACGTACTCTGTGTATAAGTTAAATAAGCAGGGTGACAATATACAGCCTTGACGTACTCCTTTTCCTTTTTGGAACCAGTCTGTTGTTCCATATCCAGTTCCATGTCCAGCCGTTAACTAAACTGCTAACCTTAGTTTCTCCCAATTAAACACAGAAAAAAGGCAGAAGAGGGCTTCCCAGGTGGCGTTAGTGGTGAAGAACTTGCCTGCCAATGAAGGAGACAAGAGACAAGAGTTTGATCCCTGGGTTGGGAAAATCTCCTGGAGGAGGGCATGGAAACTCACTCAGTATTCTTGCCTGGAGAATCTCAAGGACAGGGAGCCTGGTAGGGTCCATAGGGTCGCAAAAAGTTGGACAAAACTGAAGCGACTTAAGCATGCAAAAGGCAGCAGACTAAGACCATGAATCAATAGGATCCCATTCCTTTTAAATTTTGTTAGTTTTTATTTGCAAAATGCCATTACTTTTAGAGGACTGGAAGATATATCGTATTAATAGTTTCCCAAAGCATGAGAAAACATTAAGTGGCAATTAGACACGGTATTAGTCAACTGAATCAAGATTGAGAAAATGAGAGTCTTTTACCAATGAAAAGAAAAGTCTCAGTAAGCCTTTGGTAACTACTTATTTGCTTCTCTGGTGGCTCAGAGGTTAAAGCGTCTGCCTGCAATGCGGGAGACCTGGATTCAATCCTTGGGTTGGGAATATCCCCTGGAGAAGGAAATGGCTACCCACTCCAGTATTCTTGCCTGGTGAATCCCATGGACAGAGAAGCCTGATGGGCTACAGTCCATGGGGTCGCTAGAGTCGGACACGACTGAGCGACTTCACTTTCACTTTTCACTTTCTATTTGCTAAATCTTCTTTCTTAAAACAGAAAACAGGCGAGACAATGTAGTCAGACGCTAACTTTTTAAGAATTCAGTGTATTGACTTTAACACTTACCATTTGCCAAACGATGACAAATGATACTGACTTACTTTTGGCAGTTGATACTGGTTCTTCTGCTATGTTAGTAATTTGAAATTTCCTCCTTAAATAAATGTTTGGTTTAATTAAGTTACCTGATCTAAAGAAAGATTCTACCAAAAGCACAGGTGGTACAAGATTTCAAAGTTCTTCCTCATAATGTTGAGGCTCTGACAAGAATTTCTACCAAGAAAAATTTCCTTCAATTTTCAACCATGAAAATGGTTTGGTTTATTTGATCAGATTAAGAAAAATCTCATTATTACATGACATTCTCTTTAGATTTAAGTGAGTTCTAAAATAATACAGATAAAAGGCTCCAGAAAAATTAAATCTAGGCTTACTTACTGTCATATAAGTTCTCTCCATACACACAACTTTAGGTCGATGACAGCTTTAAGGAAACAAGCTGCAACTATGGAGCCCACATGCCACAACTACTGAAGGCTGCACGCCCTAGATCCCACGCTCAGTAACAAGAAAAGCTGCCACAGTGAGAAGCCTCCGCACCACAGCTAGAGAGTAGCCCTATTCACCACACCTAGAGAAAAAGCCTGTGCAGGAACAAAGATCCAGCACCGCTCATAATTGGAAAAAAAGAAAAAGATTTTAGAATCTCTGCTAACGATTCTTAGTCTCTTTCGAGCCAACAGATGATCGTTTTCTGTCTTCAGTAAAACAACCCAGTAGGATTAGTACTGAGAAATTTCTGCATAGGATTACAGACTTCAGATTCTCATATACTAACAAAGGAAACCATTTATCCTATAGCACTTGCACTTTTTGAAGGAGATCCCTAGGGATAAATCTGCAGTTACTGATAATAACACACAGGCAGAATAATGTAGTTAATAATGAATTTGAAGCCTGACTTACATTATTGCTTTTATAAAGTCAAACATCTGAATTATAGAAAGTATTTCTACCCAGGAACTAACTGTCTTTATAAAGTCCACAATATTAGAGGAAGAATCCTAATGGACTCAAATCCTCAGTCCCAGAACAGCAGGATGGGAGAGGACACACACAGCTCAACTGTCAAGACAGAAAGGAAGAAAATCTCTTCTATGGCAATTCAGTCTTCTAACTCCCACCCCACCATTCCGCTATACTGCAAGATGATCTTTTTTTATAATGCAAATCTGAATAATCTCCGCTGAAATCCTTTCAAGGGCTCATCACATCTAAAAACAGGTACCTATGAAGTTGGGCTTCCCTGATGGTTAAGTCAGTAAAGAATCCGCCTGCAATGAGGGAGACCTGGCTTTGATCTCTGGGTTGGGAGGATCCCCTGGAAGAGGGCACGGCAACCCACTCCAGTACTCATGCCTAGGAGAATCCACACAGACAGAGGAGCCTGTGGGTTACAGTCCATGGAGTTGCAAACAGATGGACACAACTGAGCAATTAAGCACAACACAGCACAACTATGAAGTTCTTCAAGCCCCCGTTTTCCTCTCCAGCCTCATTTCCTACCCCTACCCCCACCCAAAGGACACCCAGGCACACCAAACTTCTTCATTCTTTACATTTTCCTGAATTTCTCTGCTAACATTCCTCACACAGTCTGGTATACCAGTCCCCTGCACCTCTTATTTAGCCAATTCTTACATATTCTTTGGGTTTCCAAAACTGACTTGCTGCTCCAATAATGTGTTAAATTTTCCATATATCATGTACTTGTGATTAAAACTAATTATTGTTTCCCACATTATTTGTCAGCCCTTGGAAAAACACCTAATTTTCTTGTTATGCTCTGATGAACATTCAATAAACATCTATTGAAGGAACAAAATCAGTCATGCTCTGTGACTAAGCCAGATCTCCCCTATCTGAATATAACTGCAAGTCTGTAAAACACAAATTACATTAAAAAAAGATAAATGATTTGCCTTTTTAATGTCTTAATAATATTCTATTTCCTCTTATAGAAAGTTTCAGGCTTGAGGCGGGAAAGCCAGCAAACCTATATCATCTTCATCATTCTTTAGAGTTTTGAGATCAACATTAGCTGAGTTTATGTATTGTCCTCAAGATAGAAGAATCTGTAAACCTGTATGCGAGACAGCAAAAGAGACACAGATGTATAGAACAGCCTTTTGGACTCTGTGGGAGAGGGAGAGGGTGGGATGATTTGAGAGAGTGGCAGTGTAACATGTATGATACCATAAGTGAAACGAATCGCCGGTCTAGGTTCGATGCAGGATGCAGTTGCTTGGGACTGATGCACGGGGATAATCCAGAGAGATGGTGTGGGGCGGGAGGGGGGAGGGGTAGGTCGGGATTGGGAGTTCATGTACACTCGTGGCTGATTCATATCAATGTATAGCAAAACAAATACAGTATTGTAAAGCAAAACAAACTAAAAAATAAAAATTAAGTAAAAAAAAAAAAGAATAATCTGAATTAGGTTATTCCAACCTGTGAAAGTAAACTTTGGACTTGGGCAAAACATTTTAATCCCCTTCATCCACAAAATATAAAAACTGCAAGTATAATATATATAGAGAAAACAATTTCAATATAAATTATTACATGTAAGCAAAGTTATCCTCTAGAGACCTGCAAATTACAAAGAGAATCTATTTTTTCTTTATCTAAGATGAGCAAAGAATGCTAAGTTAAAATTTCATTTGGAAGGAAAAATAAAATGCATGCCTTTTATGTAAACTTGGCTTTAAGAAAGGAAAAACAAAGAGTAACAAATAAATAACAAGACAAAAAAAAAGCCAATACAATAAATACATGAACATAATTAGTAAACTACTACATCCACTAAATAGATATACTTTATTTACCCTAACATATTTTTCCCAGAGCCCCCAGGTGCAGACATGGCCAGGACTTCACAAAAAAAATCACCCACAGGCACAGCACCCTCCCCACTTATTTCTTACTGAGAAAGAGAGACAAAAATAATGTAAAACTGTTCTGAGCTGTGGTACACCTAGACATTACTTTCAAAATCGTAAGTACAAACCTGATGAAGCACTAAAACAATACTCTAAAAATGATACACAAACAGAACATATTAACCTTGACCATTCTCTTCTGAGTACCCTGGTTTTGTGTTGTTTTTTTTTTTTTAAATACACTTGGGGGTTGGGAAGACAGGTAGAAAGGAAGGAGAGGGGGAAGCTTTGCATCTTGAAACAGTGTTAAAAATGAATTTAGGTCAACTTCAGTGAGTATAAACTTTGCAGGAAGTAGGACTATACTGTTCACTTTATTAGAGTTCTGTACTGATGAAAATATGAAAAGAAGTGTATCTTAAGTTTTGACAGGCTGGAAAAGAGCAGATTTTCCCTTCTGAGACGTGGTAAATGAGTTCTCAAGGTGCCAAAAGTTTGAAAGGAAAGTAAGAATGTTACAATATGTACATCTGGGTTGGCCTCTTTTTCTACAGAGGCTATATTTTATACATATGTAAAAAAATAACAGATACCATGAGGGATCTTCTTGAAGCATATTCAAACTCTATGTAAAACTCTCTTTCAGTGTTTCTTTGTCAGTAAAACAGCTTTTAAAAAGTTAACCGCACAAGGTTACTGTAAAGATATAATAAAAAATGAAATGATCTCTGTGAATAGTCATTATGATCTTTACATGCATGTTTTGCTGGTACAGAATTTAGAAGTTTGAAGTGACATTTTTTTGTTGTTATTGAAAGATTTTGAAGAATATCTTTTTCCAGGTAATCAAGTAGAAAAATAAAGAGTTCCTGTTAAATGAAATTCAGTTATCCTTCTCTGCAATTAAATTTTGTAGTCAATCATTACTTAACACATTTTACGCAGTTAAAAAAAATTATACTGCATGTTATATGAATAGTATATATATTAATTCAAGAACAGGATATACATTAATTTATATACAATAAAGTAGCAAAAAAGGCAATCTAATTGTAAACATTCCAGTAACTTAGCTCAATTATAAAAGAAAGTCAGACCTTTAGTCTGATAATGCCACATTATTTTTGTATAATTATGTTAGCTGCCTAGGTTACCAGTTAAGAAGACTTCTACTGTAATGAAAAATGAGACCAAACACAGTATTATTTTCTTCTTTACAACAGACTAAAACCTCACACTATCAAAGAATTTATACCTTTACATTTTCCTTCCCTCGAAAGAGTATGAATCTACATCTTTTTATATTGCTACCAACTGGCACTTCTTTAATCTCCTTTCTAATTTGTGATTCTTGTTGCCTGGCAGGGAGCCACCAGTTTCTAAAGTAGTAATGATAGTACAATAAAGCTAACAGACTCAGGATAATCTAAGAAGTTGATCTCTTCTGAGAAATGAAGGTTGACATTCCTCCAATGACCAATTCTCTGACAATATTGGATGTTCAGTGATTCTCAAATTTTAGATTATTAAAAAATTAAGTGAGAACAGGTAAGACAAACATATTGCAAAGATGAAAAGAAGATTAACTGATTCAAAAGACCACTAAGAAAGGAATAAACTTCCTCTAGCCTAATTCTGAAGTTTTATGCAAACATCAGAATTTATTCCATCTCTTTTAAGTGAAACTGACAACCACTAGACAGATTCTGCTAAGAGAATGGAAAAAGTTACCAGGAAAAGGTTATTTTTAAAGTTTTTGATGACAGAACTCATCATCTGATTTCTAGCAAGGTGTAAACTTAAACCAAAGATTCATTTAAAAATTCAATTTTCTATGAAGATAAAATACTAACTTTATTATAACGCCAACAAATAAATCCTCTTCCTCTCAAAAACATTATATGAATGTTTAGTTCTATGAATCTTCTCTGCAGAGATTTCTACAGATCCCAAAAGATGTAAGAGGTTGTTACAAATTAGAAACAACCCAAATGTCCATGAAAAGATGGGTAAGTAAAATACAGCATCTATACACAATGCATAATCATAAATATTAAGAAAAATATTAGCAATATGTATTTACTGAGAGTGAAGCTGTCGCCCACCTCAATAATCAGTGAAACTAGCATTCATTTGTATAATAGGTACAATGCTATAACATTTAATAAAAACTCTACCTATAGCTATAAGCTCTCAGATGGAGATGTCTGATAAGCCACTGTGACTAAATATTTGAGTGCAGGATTTGGTGGATACTTTTTCTTCATAGTTTTATTTATAGCTTGTGCATATGTGTATTTCATCAGCATATATCATTTTTTTTAAATGAACCAAGTTATTTTTTAAAAGATCATAAAAGCCAAGGTCAAAAGAAATGAACAGTACCTTAAACGGTTGGTGTAGGTATCAACACAGGTCTTCATTTTGGCTAATAATGTACCAACGGAAGTTTGACACTCTGACTGTTCTTCTTCCTCTTCACCATTCTCTGTAGAAAGGGGCAACAATAGGGGCACCATGCACGTACAGGAAGCAATGGCCCGGAGCAACTCTAGCAGAGCTCGATAGAGTGGCACGTGTCTTGCCATGTCGAGACTGTCAGAAGGAAGAGAGGAAAAGTATAAAATGAGCACACGTGCAAAATAAAAGTTAAGTCCATAGCAACGTAGCTTCTGCTTCAACCTTGAGATTAATTGGTAGGTTGGTAAATGGACTGAAGTAGATGTCTGTGAAGCATCAATGTATAGAATTCAACAGGCACTTTTCAGGAACAACAACAAAATGAACATGGCACAGAGTTGAGAGATAGCAGGAAATGGAACTAAGCAATTCGCTACTTGTGTTTGGCTGTGCTGGGCCTTTGTTGCACTGTATGGGCTTCTGTCATTGTGGAGCACAGGCTCAGTAGCTGTGGTGCTGGCGATCTCTGGCTGCAGTGCTCAGGCTTACTGGCCCTATGGCATGTGGGATCTTAGTTCCCCAACCAGAGACTGAACTCGTGTCCGCTGTATTGGAAGGCAGATGCGTAACCACTGGATCACCAGGGAAGTCCCAAGTAACTACTCAGTTATATCACAGATAAAAATAATTAAACAGTCCAAATAATATATTAGGGCAGTAAGTACACTGATTAGTATGACATGGAAATCTATTTTTCAAATTAAATTGAAAGGAAACCACTGTATCTTAGGTAAAACAGAATGATACAGCCACAGTTTATCAAAAGCAAAATTCAATAAATCAACTTGTTAGGGAAAAAAGAAAGCTGACAGTGCTAGCTTTTAGTTATCAGCTACGAATCAAATGAATTTTTTTTCTTAAAACTACACGCATCTAACAGTGGATTCCATGCTCTAAGAACATGTATTACTTTTAAAGCTTTTACAAGCTGTTTTGTTAGGTTTTGTGGCTTCCTCCCAAGTGGAATTTCCTTTTGTGAATCATGTGAGTTAAGGACCGAACAACATTTTTCCAATAGCAGTTACTGGACAAACTGGTGGACAGGCTGGGAATACAGCAATGAAGAATACATCAAACATCCTTGCCTTCACATAGCTTACATTCAAGGTAGAGAAGACCAAGTGAGTAAAAAAATTTTAGACATTACTAAGTACACTAATGCTAAACAGAAGATTGAAACAGGGAAGGAGAATTGAGGAAGAAATTGTCTGTCTGCCCACAGCAGTATACTGGGGTTAGATATGGGGAGGGATGAGGCCTCATCCAGGAATTCTGGACTTTGTTTGGCAAGGTATGTAAAGGGATGACTTAAAAAATTAGTTCTGGTAATGTGAAGACAAACAGTGAGCTGCTCAGAGTTATGGAGGAGTAGGCCCTTGTTTCACACCTTCCAATAATGATGTAGAGAACCAGGGTAAAAAGTATGACTGTTCATTCTTTCTTTACTTACTTGAAATTTTACGCTACATCTTTAAACATACAATTTGCATGCGCAAATTGGACAGTCACTCAGTCCTGTCCAACTCTGTGTGACCCCATGGACTGTGTAGCCCACTAGGCTCCTCTGTCCATGACATTTTCTAGGCAAGAGTACTAGGGTGGCTTGCCGTTTCCTTCCCCGGGGATCTTCCCAACCCGGGGACTGAACCTGCGTCTCCTGTACCTCTTGTACTGGCAGGCAGATTCTTTAACACGAGCCATATATTTGGTTATATTTAAAGCTTCTTTTTAAATTTATGACTTAATGGTACTTATTATAACTCTATACTATAACATAATACACTATAGTTTTCAGGAAATTCAAGTTAAAATCCAAAGTTATAAAAGACAAACCAAAGTTAATTGATGGGCATAAAACACAACATTAATATTTGTGAGGATATGAAAAGGCTAGACTTATGTAAACAGGTGGACATGCAAAGTTATAATGAATTTGATATTATTTTACATGCCCATATTCTATGAAAGATGCTTCTTTCTGCCTAGGCCTCACTTATGGAACAGAGGATCTGAACAGGTAATTCTCCAAAAATTATATATAAATGGCCAATAAACACACTGTCATTAGTCATTAGGGAAATGCAAATCAAAACCACCATGAGTTATCTGCCATCTTATATGCACTAAGATTGCTATAAAAGTAAAAAAATAACTTTAAAAAGTAAAGAAATAACTTATTCCATGCGAACCAGCACTTCCACGCCTAAGTAAAAACCCAAAGCAACTGAAAGGAGGAACGAAAATAGTACTTGTACACTCATGTTCACTAAAGCATTATTCTCAATAGCCAAAAGGTATAAACAACTCAAATGTCTATCAAATGAGTAAACACTGAAGAAGAACAAAGTCAAAGGACTGACAGAATCAAGACTTCAAAACTTACTACAAAGCTACAATAATCAAGAGAATGTAGTACTGGTAAGAGACAAATAGATCAATGGAACAGAAACGATAATAGAATGTGTACATGAAGGTTTGTAGCAGCTTTGTTTGCAACTTCCCCAAACTGGAAACAGCCAAGATGTTCATCAAAAGGTCACTGGATAAACAAACTGCTGTATAACCATACAATGGAATATTATTCTGCAAAAAAAAGAAATAAGCTACAAAACTGAGAAAAGCCATGGAGGAAACTTAAACGCACACATGCTGCTTAGTAAAAGCAGCCAATCTCAACAGGTTTACAGGGCATGGTTCCAACCAATGATATTCTGAAAAAGGAAAACTATGGAGCCAGAAGAAGGATCAGTGGTCACTAGAGGTTTCACTGGGGAGAGAGAGACAGCGGGTGGAATGAATACGTAGAACACACAGAATTTCTTAGGGCAGTGAAATTAATGATATTGTATGATACTGTAATGGTGACACACAATACTAGGCATTTGTCAAAACCCAGAACCCTGTAACATGAAGAGCAAACTCAAATATACCGACTTCAGCGAAAAATACATCACTGTTAGTTCATCAACAGTACCATGTGCCACACTAATATAGATTATCAGATGGCTCAGTGGCAAAGAATCTGCCTGCTGAAACAGGAGGCACTGGTTCAATCCCTGGGTCAGGAAGATCCCCTGGAGAAGGAAATGGCAACCCACTCCAGTATTCTTGCTGGGAAAATCCACAGAGGAGTCTGGCGGGCCACAAGTCCATGGGGTAACAAAGAGCCAGACACAACTGACCACACATGCACACCACGCTATACAAGATGTGAGTAACAGGACACTATGAGTGGAGGGGCAGGGAAATGTACCATCTGCTCAATTTTCTGTAGACTCAAAGCTCCTTTAAAAAATCTTAGTCTATTGATTAATTTTTTAAAACAATAGTCTAACAATTTAAAAATAAACCATTTCACACCAGTCAGAATGGCTGCGATCCAAAAGTCAACAAGCAATAAATGCTGGAGAGGGTGTGGAGAAAAGGGAACCCTCTCACTCTGTTGGTGGGAATGCAAATTAGTACAGCCACTATGGAGAACAGTGTGGAGATTCCTTTAAAAATTGCAAACAGAACTGCCTTATGACCCAGCAATCCCACCGCTGGGCATACACACCAAGGAAACCAGAATTGAAAGAGACACGTGTACCCCAATGTTCATTGTAGCACTGTTTATAATAGCAAGGACATGGAAGCAACCTAGATGTCCTTCAGCAGATGAATGGATAAGAAAGCTGTGGTACATATACACAATGGAGTATTACTCAGCCATTAAAAAGAATACCTTTGAATCAGTTCTAATGAGGTGGGTGAAGTTGGAGCCGATTATACAGAGTGAAGTAACCCAGAAAGAAAAATACCAATACAGTATACTTACACATATATATGGAATTTAGAAAGATGGTAATGATAAACCTGTACGCGAGACAACAAAAGAGACCCAGATGTATAGAACAGCCTTTTGGACTCTGTGGGAGAGGGAGAGGGTGGGATGATTTAGGAGAGTGGCAGTGTAACATGAATGATACTATAAGTGAAACAAATCGCCGGTCTAAGTTCGATGCAGGATGCTTGGGACTGATGCACGGGGATAATCCAGAGAGATGGTGTGGGGCGGGATGGGGGAGGTGGGGTTCGAGATTGAGAGTTCATGTACACTCGTGGCTAATTCATGTTGATGTATAGCAAAACAAATACAGTATTGTAAATCAAAACAAACTAAAAAATAAAAATTATTCAAAAAATAAAAGAAGCTGAATATCTTGGTTTACATGGAAAATCAATAAAGTTCCAAGACAAGGA